>JAFEMH010002875.1:0-305855 GCA_022495995.1 Adenophora triphylla var. japonica
TTTGCACGATGATCTCTAACGAGCGTAAGTGGACAGCATTTCAAATGTGGCGCGAGGAAGTAGTGCGCGGAGGCGAATGAGCTTGACATGAATATATCTAAGGAAGTGGATAGATCAAACGATCCAAGGGAAATTTGGTCAGAGCTCAATCTGGCTATATGAGTCGAGTCTATGAATCTATAAATCAGCAGCCAAATGCCCGGAAATACCCGATCTGGTGATAATCCCCGAAGTCGAGATAGGTGCTCACGTGGCGATCGTCTGTCTCGAGGAAATGCCACGAGTCCTCGACTCGGCCTTGATCGAGTGCTCGAAAATCCTCCATCGTTGGCACCGGATCGTTGTACGATAGGGTGAACACGTGTCGCTCCGAATCCCAGCACGAAGCGGCTCGGAGCGGATCCCGATCAATCTTCCAATCTTTTAGAGACCGAGATGCATGGCATGCTATACCTCCTGTCAATAAGTTTCCGGTGTTGTTTTTGGTGAAAGCGCGTGAGTTCAAGAATGTCTTGTTGAAATTGAAACTCGCGGGAAGCAATTTCTCCATTGTAATGCTCAATCTGTGCCTTAAATTGGAAATTTCTTGGGACTTTTTACCTAATAATATTGTGAATAATTGTATCAACAAATCTTGAGCTCTAGTTCAAACTAAACTAAAGGATAATGGTGTCCCTACCTAACCACTTTACTCTTGTCCTTTAAGTGCATGTTTGATAAACCTATCCCGTCCAGAAATGCGTGATTACTATTGTGAATAATTTTAAATAATAATATTTAATTCTTTGTTGTAAAATATATAATTTTACAACGATGAATTAAATTAACATTTATAAACAAGATGAGAATTGATTATCATCCGTAACTATCGAGCCCTATCTCGGCTTAGAACAAGAAAGATAGAGCAAATAAGTTCTTGTCGATTTGAAGCGAAAGGATTTTACATTTTAATATAGGTTTTTCCGGTTTGTTTGTCCTCCTCTCTAAGAAGCTCAAAGATTACTGACCATGTCTTGACGAGTGCTGTTTTGCTCTTCACTTGGTGATATGCGGTCACAAGTAAAAACAAGGTAACTTGATATGTACCGGTGAAAGAAAACGAGAACTTTCCTCCAATTTTTCAATCTCCGCCCTTCCATTTGCAGATCCACGATTCTGATTGCGGAATCTTTCTCAGCAGGCGCTGAAAGAGTGGCGGTGTTGCCTTTCAAATCTCACGGTTGCACATGCGAAGCAACATTGAGATTGAAGCAGCTGCCGGCTTTCAATGAATACCGCGATAATCTGTAAATGGAAGGGTGAAGATAGCGTGGAGGAAAGATTTTGTTTTCTCTTCAGCGGTGTTATCTTTGTTACCTTGTTTTTACTGTGTTCCGGCTCTCTTCTGATGAAAACAAAAAGCAAGTGCTGACAAGAACATGGCTGTGATGTTTGGGCCTTAGAGAGGGCGAACAGTGAAGCTGAAAACCTCTTATTAGCGAAAATCCTTTGCTGTGGCTGAGGCTGTACTCTATGACAACACTTGATCAAAGATGGGCCAGTTTTTGATAGGCGTAGATGAAAGGCTCTCATCTTATTTATATTTTTAAGATGTTAACCTGACCTGATACCACAATACCCTAAGGTGCGTCTAGGGTGCCGGGATTGATATCGGGCGCTGGCCGTGGCGATATTACATCATAGTTATGATGCGTGTCCTTTGCCCCAAAATGGGATCTAGAACCATACTAAGGTAGTGTGCGGTTGAATATGTTACATTTATTGATACATTCGCCCCTTCCTCCCCCTTTGACTTTAAAAGACTTGAAAATTAGATATTTAATAACTTATCTAATTATTGCGTATGTAACATGTTATGTTTACTAAAAATATGTATTTCATGTTATATTTACTAAATATAACATGTTACACAGATGGAAAATATCAAGTCTATTGCACAAGCATTTGGCCCCGAGGTGAAACTTTAAAAGTAGATTTACTATTATAATTAATCGAAGAAAACAAGAAAATCCCCAAAAGCTATGATTTTTGTATCTTATAATGAAGTTGGGGATTTTCTTGTTTTTGATGGCTCACTTAAATCTACTTTCAAAGTTTCAATCTTTGGACCTAATGCTTGTGCAAAAAACTTTCAATTTTCCACTCGGTATAACTTGGCGTGGTAGTGGTTACATGCGTGATAGTAGTGGGGTGGAAAATATCCAAGTTTGCTTGAAGCATTTGGCCCCGAAAGATTGAAACTTTGAAAGTAGATTTATTATTATAATAATTAATCAAAGTTTCCAATCTTTGGACCTATAACAATTTGCTGTGCAAAAAACTTGAAATTTTCCACTCGGCCTAACGCCGTGGTAGTGGTAGTTGTCACGTGACTAAGTAGTGGGGTGAAGAAAATATCAAGTTCTTATGCCGCGAAGCATTTGTGAAAGATTGAAACTTTGAAAGTAGATTTATTGATTATAATAATTAATCAAGAGTTTCAATCTTTGGATTTGCGCTTGTGCAAAAATGATATTTATATATATACATATATGTATATTTTTATTTTAATTTTTATTAAATATAACATGTTACATATTTGATTATGAAGTACGGTTATTTATCGTTTTCTTTATAGTGGCATATGTTTTCTTCTATTCGTTAATATTACTAAATATGTAGCGCAAACTAGGATACCATAAATTGTAATCCTAATTTGTTTATCATATAAGGAATGCATCCTAGTGGTGCCGGGATTGATTTCGGGCGCTCAAACGTAGGCGACATAATCACCGTCCGCAGATGCGTCTTAATCGCCCCAAAATGAGGATCTAGAACTAGATGTTCCTAAATTATTTCATCCACAGTTTTCTAACTTATTTGTTTTGTAATCGGAATATTACGTTTTTAAATTAATTATTACCACCATTTTAGATTACGCATTATTCGTTTTTTTCTTTAGCTCTTTTATCAATTATTTTTTGTGATTTTCATAGATACTCTTTATTCCTCGAGTTATGGTTCTCAAAGCACATTTTATGATTTCGAGTACTACACCTTAAATGTTGGTTTTACTTATTTACGCTGACACGTATATACGAGTAAAGCGTATCCTGGATTTGTTTCATATAAATGGATTTACAAAAATTTTGGAAAAATGTCTTTGACTTCGAGATGCTTTTCCTTTAATGCCCTAATATGTATCCTGTATTGGTTTCTCTACCTCATCAAAAAAAAAAAAAATTGATAAGAAAAGAAGTGTATATATTATCTCTACCTCAACAATTCACAAATCCTAACTTTGCGTCAATCACAAACTAAGTTCCGCTTATAACACGGATTGTTGGGAAAGTTAGGAAGAAATCCCCTCATAAGTCTTAACCAAACCATGAACAACTCTATTTCCCTACGCCATCCACAATACAACATTAAACACTTTCCCTTTAGGGTTCCAAGTTCAAAAAACCAAGTTTTATAACATTTGGTTCAGTTTTATAAGCCGCCTCTCAAGCATTTTTTGAGACATTATTTATGGACCTTTATCAATATCGCTTTTTGGCCCAATTCAAACTCCATTATATAGTACTAAAGTTTTACTAAATACAGAGGATCAAAAAGTGTTCCAAAATCCGGAAGTTGTTTAGCCTAGGTTCCCAATGCCTCAAACATGGACCCGAGGCTGGGATTGAAATAATACAAGCTGTCTGATCTTTGGCGCCTTCTAAGCAACTTCTGGGATCAATATTTAAAGCTCTTGCAAACACCTCTTTTGGACTAATCCCAAGATTCTACCATGTTGTACATAAACTTGTACTAAAAGCCTAGTTAAAGAGTTATTAAATCTATACTCGTTAACCTAGGGTTAAATTACCTTGCCGAGTTGCTCGCTCCAAGGCAGAACATTTTTTCCTTTGAAAAATTTTCTCTGCAAAGCCATTTTGCAAAACGGCTTGGTTAGTTGAACTACCGTTGGGACTCTATAACCTCCCTAGCACCAATAATATGTATAAAACATGTTTAAAAACAATTATAACCAAATCCACACCAAGAATTCAAGCCATGGCATGGAAATTGTCAAGCTCTAACCAACCCGATTGCTTTTCTGTTACAAACCCCGGTGATGTTTCAAAACGTCATTTAAAAAAAAAAAAAAAAAAGCAAGAAAATTAATACAAAATTACAACTTCATGGAACACACGCATACACACACGAAACACTCACGGACACCCAAAATTCATGGTTGAGTACGAGAGAAACACGGTGAGAAATCGAAACCAACTAAAATTCACAACAAATTAACACCCTATCCTCGAATTAGAACTACTTATTTGAAAGAAATCGAAACATTTACCTTGATTTGATTAGAGCAAGAGAGAGAAACACGGTGGAGAGGCGGCGGACGGATCCGAGCGGCGTGAGAGCTCGAGCGGGCGGTGAGCGGCAGCGATAAGCGGCAGCGATGAGGCGGCAGCGGTGAAGGCGATGGCGATGAGGAGACGGCGGCGGCGTGAGCTTCTTCTTCTAGGTCGGTCGCTTCGTCTTCAAGGTCGGTTCGCGAGAGAGATGAGAGATAGCGGGAAGAGAGAGAGGAAATATTTGGCGTAATTGATTTACGAGAAATAAAGCGTGTATTTATAATTTCCACCGGCGACGGAATATTCGCCGCTAAATATTAATTATAGCGGCGGAAATTAAATTCCGACGCTATAATTAATATTTAGCGGCGAATATTCGTCGGCGATAAATCCGGCAGCTAAACGATACGTACGCTCACCTGGATCGATGACATGGCACTCCCTTTAACGACGGTAATTTCCGCCGCCGATTTTAAATTCGGCGACGGAAATTTCACATATAATAATAATAATTATAATAATAATAATAATAATAATAATAATAATAATAATAATAATAATAATAATAATAATAATAATAATAATAATAATAATAATAATAATAATAATAATAATAATAATAATAATAATAATAATAATAATAATAATAATAATAATAATAATAATAATAATAATAATAATAATAATAATAATAATAATAATAATAATAATAATAATAATAATAATAAAAATAATAATAATAATAATAATAAAAATAATAATAATAATAATAATAATAATAATAATAATAATAATAATAATAATAATAATAAAAATAATAATAATAATAATAATAATAATAATAATAATAATAATAATAATAATAAAAATAATAATAATAATAAAAAAAAAAATAATAAAAATAATAATAATAATAATAATAATAAAAATAATAATAATAATAATAATAATAATAATAATAATAATAATAATAATAATAATAATAATAATAATAATAATAATAATAATAATAATAATAATAATAATAAAAATAATAATAATAATAATAATAATAAAAATAATAATAATAATAATAATAATAATAATAATAATAATAATAATAATAATAATAATAATAATAATAATAATAATAATAATAATAATAATAATAATAATAATAATAATAATAATAATAATAATAATAATAATAATAATATAATAATAATTATTATTATTATTATTATTATTATTATTATTATTATTATTATTATTATTATTATTATTATTATTATTATTATTATTATTATTATTATTATTATTATTATTATTATTATTATTATTATTATTATTATTATTATTAATATAATGAAGGAAATTTCCTATGCCCTGCCTATGCCCTATACCCTATGCCCTATACCATATACCATATACCCTATGCCACTACGCCCCATGCCCTACGCCCACATGCCACATGCCACATGCTTTGTACGCACATGCCTATGCCCTATGCCCTATGCCCTATGCCACATGCCCTTACCCTATGCCCTGCCACTATGCCCTATACCCTATGCCACATGCACATGCCACGCCACATGCCTCATACCCTGTACATGCCTATGCCACATGCCATACCCTATACCCTATGCCTATGCCCTATACCCTATACCTATGCCTATGCCCATGCCCTGCATGCCCCACATGCCTATGCCACATGCCACTATGCCCTATGCCCACATGCCCATACCACATGCCTACATGCCACCCATGCCTATGCCCTATGCCACATGCCTACCCTATGCCACATGCCCTATGCTCTATACCCTATACCACATGCCACTATGCCCTATACACATGCCCTATGCCCTATACCACATGCCCTATACCACATGCCCATATTTGTTTTTGCCTATGCTTGTATCCTATGCCACTATGCCCTACACTATACCTATGCCTATGCCACATACATGCCTATACCCTGCCTATACCCTATGCCCTATACCCTATGCCCTATGCCATGCCACTATACCCTATGCCTATGCCACATGCCACTATGCCACTATGCCCTATACCCTATACCCTATACCACATGCAACCTATGCCTTTGCCTACGCCCATGCCACATGCCCTATGCCTATACATGCCCACATACCCTATGCCACATGCCTACATGCCCTATGCCCTATACCACTATACCCTATACCACTATACCCACATACCTATGCCATATGCCTATACCCATACCCTATGCCCTTAGGGTTTAGGGTTTAGGGACCCAGAGTTTAGGGTTTAGGGTTTAGACAACACTGGAGATTATTGTCTCATAAGTCATAACTAATTAAGATATCCGAAAATAAAGAGTGTCGGGAGCTTCGTCGGCTTCTCACTGGGAATGTAATTTTCTGTCCATTTTGCATACCCTTCTCCTGACCACTTCCAAGACCTTCTTCTCTGTACAACCATTTCGCCCTTGCATTGTGGGCGGCGGTCTTTCTCTGGAAATTTTGAATTTTTTTTTTATTAAACACGACGGAATATTTCCGTCGGTGATAAATAAAAATTATTAAATTATCGGCGGCGGAAATATTCCGTCGGTGTTTATTAAAAAAAAAAACCATTTAATTTCACCGTCGGAAATATTCCGTCGGTGTAATATTCGAAAAGAAAAATAAAAATATTTTAATTTCGGCGTCGGAATATTTCCGACGCTGATAATTAAAAAATAAAAAAATGATATATTTTCACCGGCGGAATAATTCCGTCATTGTTAAGATTTAGCGGCGGAATATTCCGTCGGTAAATCAACCGCCAAATTAGCGGCGGAAATAAACGAATATTCGAGGAATATTCTTTTTAGCGGCGGAATTTAGCGGCGGAATTAAATTCCGTCGCTAAATTTGTGCCAAAATAATTCCGACGCTAAATACTATATTCGTCGCTAAATAGCGACGGAATCTATCGTCATTGTTTTTCCGTCGCTAAATGACACATTTACGGTAGTGTATTGAGGGACCCCTAATTTAACTAGATCACTTAGAATTTTCTATCCTTAGGATCATATTAGTGCTAGTGCCTGTGTTTTTATACTTGTATTTTCTCAAAGATTGAAAACTTGAATACCTGAGTTTTTTTTTCAAAGATGATATTGGTTTACTTATTCAAACTGCAAAGGCCTCAACCAGTTGCATCCCTTAACTGGTCTTGACCTTAGCCGTTCAACCACTCAGTCAACCGATTATGCTCATCAGTTGCTGCAATCAGTCAAGCTTTCTCAACAAGTTTCCATCAGTGACCTATAATTAAATGCTCTCACCTACTTAACCTTCTACTTAGCTAAAGTTGATAGAACAGTTGCCATGAAGACCTTACTACCGTCTTGTCAGTAACTACTTCCAGGAATATTCAAATTACCAGTACTCACAACAACTTCTTTATCCAGTGGAACATTCAAAAATGGTTATACTTCAAATCTCGAAGCATTCAATGCAGAAGATACTCTCATTTAATGCTTGTCGACCAAGTCATCCCTTGACCCCTTGAAGACAACAACTCCATTTGACGACACTATAAATACCTACCTTAAAGCATTGAAGAAGGTAGGTGCATTGAATACTTTGAGAGTGAGATTGTAATAAACTGCAAGAGCTCAAGCATTGAAGTTCAAGACATTCTGTCCTTATATTCACTAGATTATTTATTAGGACAAACACTGCATACACTCAATCAATTCCTGTAAGTGTTCCCCAACATGACTATGTCTGAAACACATTGATTGATCACACTACACACCAAAGAGAAACCAGTTCAACTTGTGAACACATCTCTTGAAAACACATGGTCAAACTTGTATCACGATTAAATAGTGATCACTTTCCTTTAGACAACTTTACAACTTGTAATAGACTAGTGATATTAATAGTGCACCATACATAAATCCAAGTTTTGACCAAACTTGTTAGAGTACGTAGCAGTTATTTAACACTGTGAACCTCTCCAAACAATTGTGTCACTTTATTTGTGTTTGCTCATTTTATCCTGTCTTGTAACCGGTTGAGCTCTATCACCGGTTACAACCCTTTGAATTTTTAACTGCTTTGTTTTGTACTTTCCATTGAAATATAGCTTGCATGATCCTTTAACTTTCTTGACACTCCTTTTACTTAACCGATCATTTGTGTGAGTAAACCGGTAATATTTTATCTGTTATGTAACTGGTTAACATTGGGTTAGCTTTAGATAAATTACTTGGATATTTTGTAAAGAGCTTTTGAAAAGAAGTTTTATCAGGTTATTCACCCCCCTCCTTTAGCCTGTTTTCCTCCCAATTGGGCTTAACAGTTTGATTACGGGTTAGGCCTTTGATTTATAGCCTTGCTCATGATGGCAAAGGGTTAGAAAATATTCGAATGGCGTATTTGTTGAAGGGCTCATTTAAATTAAAAGATCATGAATTTAAGAAGACATAAATTTCAAGAGCAATGCACAAGTTTAGTCCAAAATGGTACACAAAATATGCTAACTGGTTGGAATAAAGTACAAGTAAAGATGCTGTATATTGCTTGTATTGTTATCTCTTCAAGCCTGAGTCTCGGACGCAAGGGGGTAGTGGAACATTTGTGACTGAAGAATTTAGAAATTGGAAGAAGATTTCAATGAAGTTGAAGGAGCATGTGGGAGATGTCAGTAGTTCTCATAACAACTAAAACATTGCATCGACAATCCAAAAAGAGATAGTAAGTGCGCCTGCCACATTGACTAGGAATGCCATTCTTGAAAATATTGGAGATGATTTATTTACTCAACTAGTTGATGAGGCACGAGATATATCAATCAATGAGAAAATGGTCATTGTTTTGTGGTTTGTGAATAAAAAGGGGTGTGATATTGAGCATTTTGTTGGAATTGTTCATGTTGAAGATACTACTGCTCAATCACTTAAAAAACAATTGAAAATATATTGAGATCAAATGGCTTGAGTATATCTAAAGGTGCCACCTCCGTGAGTGCGAATGTCCTCCCAGGTTATCCAATGGCTCCTGCAAAGGTCCCGAATTGTCTAGACACTAGGCGGGGAATTTAGAAGGACGACGAGGATAGCCCCGAAACCCTCACTATGTAGGACTCCTAAAATGTCCTACAAGTGCAACCTCCGGTGAGGCACCCACCAATGAACATGCGAGGAGTAGAGAGCCGAGCCATCATCGGCGCCGGTGACCACACGATCCTGCTATCTCGGTGCACCCTCCGAGAAATTACCTAAGGACACTAGGTAGGCAAAGCCCCGAAGCAAAGCCCAGAGCCTCTCCTGCAACCATAGAGTCGGTATGTTGGGTTCCACGACCGCATGAAAAGGTCCCCACGGCCATCCTATCAATGCCGTGCGGCGTCTCTCCCAAAATCGGAAGGGACGATATCACTCCCACACGTAGTCTCGACCATGTCCAAAAGGCCGCTATGGCACACTCGAAAGGACTCCGCAGTGAATAGGAAAGAAAATACGCGAGAGAATGAAAGCATCCATAGAAACCAGTGGTCTCGGCGGTGCCGGAGACATGAATGCGCTCGAAATGTCGGAGATGTCGATCCTATCGGGAGCTATCATCATCCACTTTAGCTTCGTCGGGGGGGAAATTTGCGGAAAAAGATGCCAACTTTAGGGTCCTTTGGTAAATCCTGACGCCAAAGGAATCGAAATAGGCTCAATTTAGGACCCCCAGATCGGTGCTCAAATCCTCGAAGGTGGGAACGATTTCATTGTAAGAAAAGGAGTAAACGTATCTCCGGACGTCCCAAAATCTCGCTGCAGCTCTCAAAAGGTCCCAATCGGGTGGAAGATCCATCAAATGCCATAAAGATTTGATTTTGAAGGTTTTGTCAAAAAGCCCCTTGTGAGATTGAAAGTTATACCTCATCTAAGACTGAAGGTTGGAAAGAAAATGATCCCTTTTTCCCCTTTTGCAATCTACCGGTTTCTCCATGGCAATGATTGGATTCACCGATTTTTGGCTAAAAATCTACTTTGAAATCAGGTTAGGACGAGGCCAAAGTTGGAAATGACACCCGGTAGTGCGGCCTCATTTTCTTAAGGCCTAGTAGGGCGGCTTAAATCCATTGCTGAGAGAAAAAAATATGCGGCGGCCAAGGCTGCTGCCCAAGTGGGATTCTCACCCCACTTTCTCAATAAAACCTACACAAAATCATTCCCAAATACCATTCATACATTTATATACCATCATAACACATTCCGGCCCAATTCTCGTCCCATTTCCATGCAAAAAACTGCCCCAAGGCTCAAGTAATTTGCAAAATTGTAAAATACCAATAATAATAAGAAAAGAAAAAAAAAGATCATTACATGTCTTTGCCTCATTGGCCCATAAATAAAAAATAATAATAAATACAAATTGTTTGTCATGCATCACTTTGTTCCTTGTTTTCTCTCTCCCTCTCTAAGCGTAGACCAAAAAGACCCTAAGCCTCTGACTCATCGTCGCTGCTTAATTCATAGAGTTCGGGGTCCCTCAGCAAGTCCTTATCATCACTCACGGCGGACAAGTTGACGGGCACATGCTCATATTCTGCTAGCTGCTCCAGGATGTCAGTGTTAGGCCCTTGCCCCGAGGTACGCTGCTGGTAGAAGACGAGTAGTATTCTGAGGCCGATGACGTAGAAGCCGTACTCCCGACATGCCTCCTCTTGCGCTCAGGCTCCTGCGCATTCCCCGTAGCCCTCGACTCTGCAAGCCGGCTTCCTCAGAGAGGCCAGAGCTAGCTTCTTCCAGCCCCTATTTTGTCGTACCAAGGTGTAATAAGTGCGGCGGGGACTGCGAGAAAGAGAAAAGCTCGAGAAAATCCCGGGAAAGATCGAGTGCCGAAATAGCTTTGAGCGAGGAAAAGAAAAAGCCAAAAGAAAAAGGAATCCGAGTTGCCTTACAGTCTTGTCAGCGGCAAAGTGAACTTGGCGTCTCTCGTATCGGGCACATGCACCATCAACCTCCTTGGCACACCATTCACCACGTAAGATAGGTGAGCTGGAAAAATAGGTGGATCGGTGGGCTCTGCATCCCGTATCACTGACGGCCACTATTTTCACCCGGCCTCTATGGCGTCCTCAAACGCTCCTCCACAAAGGTGGCGTACGGAGTGGCGTGATCAAAGTAGTACTCCGCTGCCAAACCGACCTTGTACCTATCCCTCTCATCCTCAGACCAAACCTTGGGCAGCATCATGAAAGGAGGAGGATCGTGGGGAGTAATTGCACCCAAAGGAGGGACATGACCATGTTTCTGGAAAACTGGTCCCCAGTAGATGATGTCGCGGGTCAAGCACATCGGCCAACCACCTCCTCTAGCCGAGTCAAGGCCACGAAATCTCCCATCAGGCCTCTGGATATCTCCCCTAAGGATAGAAGCTCACCCCTCACAACTGTCCCCATTGATGACATGCCTCACCATCTTATAATCAAAAGTGATCCAAGTCTTCCCATTGAACTTGTCTCGAGCCTCACCTCTCCAGCATACCATAGCCGGGAAAGTAGCAGGATCACTCAGCTGGTTTCACGGAAAGAACCCGATCGCCTTGCGAACCAAACCCGCATGTCAAAACATAAATGTTACTTTCTTTCACTTGAGGGTGCTGAAAGGAAAGAACAAAAAGAAGAATGAGAATACCTCCAAAGCGAAGGAGAAGCAATCTATAGAAGCGACCTTGTTCATTTGTACAAATCCCAAAGCAAAATAAAGCTCATGCCAATCCGGCCTCACCCCAAGAGACCTCCCCAACCGTGGCCAAATCAACCAAAGAATCCAACATACAAGTCATCGCCAACGTCCCAAAATTAGCAAAGATGGTGACAAATAAAGTCAACCACAAGAAATCCCTCGCAAGCTGGTGAGCAGTCACATCATTGGCTGCAAATCTCTCCATACACCTGAGGGCCTGAATCTCAACCAAATGAGTCTCCATCCCTAGCCCCTTCAGACGGAGGTTAAACCCCACATAGTCCCTGAACTCCGCATCAAAAATGTGGTCCCTCCAGGTCATCGGCCGATCGGTGAACCTCAAGCCTGTAATAGTCGTAAAGTCGACAGGAGTCACCGTAGCCTCTCCCTAGCCCAGGTGAAAGCTATGAGTGGTATCCCACCAGAACTCAGAAAGAGCTAGGACCAATCCCTTTCTCTTGGTCGTCACGTGAATGCCTCGTAGATAGCCTCGACAAAAGAATGGAGACCCATAGCCACCACTAGGCGCCTGAGGTTGTGACCATCCTTCTGGAAGTTAGGCATCCTCTCCCACAATTTCACCGCTATCTTAGCGGGTTCCCGTGATTTGCTTTCCTGCAGGTAAGCACAGCAAAGGTACGTTAGTCCTTCAACTTATCTCAGAAACATGCATATATTCACAAAATAGTGCACACATTGCCAAAGAAAAGCATTCATAAGAAATTTTCTAGCATCATTTGCCTAGAACACGTGTCTTTCATCATTTGAAACACGTCACCCCGAGCACATGCTCTCCCAAACACAAAAAATCAGTTTTCACAAAATTCTTTGCATATAAATTTAATCTTTCAAACTGGCATGCATGAATCATTTTCATCGTCCAAAATTTTATTTTCGCATCTATGATCAGGAGTTGATCTAGTTCTAGGACATGCAAGAACTCCGTCCCATTTTTGGCATTATTTTTTTCACTTTATTTTCAAGAAAAAAAAAGAGTCATTCTCAGATTTCTTCAAATAAATTGCACATGCATGATTACCTATGTATCTAGCTTCGTAGGTCAATCGTTAAATCCATAAAATCATCAACAAAATCACAAACAAATTCCAAAAATTACCAAATTTCGAATTTATCCCTAATCAATCAAAAATCAACCAAAATTGATGAAATTGAGAAAATCGAGAGTGCTTACCCCTATAGCTTGAGGTTTCATGGATTTGTGATCTCTTTTATCGGGATAGAACTGAGAAGTAGGCACCGCGAAGTCATACTTTCGATCGGTCCTCACGAACTCTCTCCTCCTCAATCTCGAGGGCGGTGATAAATTGTAGCGCGCTTGGCGAGGCATAACGTGTCCTCCTTGGTCCATCTAAGTAGTAGAAACCCGAATCTTTGAAGACTTTGGTGTTTTTCTCTCTCTTTTCTCTCTTCTCTCCTCGACAAAATGGCAGCAACAATGGCAACCGTCGTGTTTTTGTCTGATTTAAATAAATCTGGTGAAAAAGGCATTAAACCGTGTGGCTTCATTTTCTCCATCTCTAGCCGAGCGACTTCATTCGCCTTAGGCTAAATTTACACTTTTTCCCCTGGACTTTCCCCTTAAGCAAATAATTCCCGTTATCTTCTAACGGAGTGACGTCGTCTCCCAAAATTCTCCGTTATCTCCAAGAGGAATAACGTTTTCTCTCAAAAAATCTCCGTTATCTTTGTTAGAATGGAATCAAATAAGGTGACAGCCTCCAAATTGTTAAATTCAAGCTTTAGCTACCTCTATCTCTGTTCGAAAGAGATAGCGAAGTAAGCTTTAGTATTCAACTTTAGCTACCTCTATCTCTATTTGAAAGAGATAGAGAAGTAAGCTTTAGTATTCAGCTTTAACTACCTCTATCTCTGTTTGAAAGAGATAGCGAAGTAAGCTTTAGTATTCAACTTTAGCTACCTCTATCTCTGTTCGAAAGAGATAGCGAAGTAAGCTTTAGTATTCAACTTTAGCTACCTCTATCTCTGTTCGAAAGAGATAGCGAAGTAAGCTTTAATATTCAACTTTAGCTACCTCTATCTATGTTCGAAAGAGATAGCAAGTAAGCTTTAGTTTTCCAGCTTTAGTTTTCCAACTTTAGCTACCTCTATCTTCTCGATAGCGAAGTAAGCTTTAGTTTTTCCAACTTTAGCTACCTCTATCTCCTCGATAGCGAAGTAAGCTTTAGTTTTTTTTTTCTCAACTTTAGCTACCTCTATCTCCTCAATAGCAACGTAAGCTTTAGTTTCTTAAGGTGACTCCTCCATTAATCGTCAAAAATTCTGAGGATCCTAGACCTGTTCCTAACTGTCTAGCGATGATCCCAAACTACGATCATGGCTTGATTCCCCCGGGATAAGTAGGTAGCCTTTCAAAAGGTTCAGCCATCCAACCACATCGGTCACCCCCTTCCTTCACCACTCCTCAGTGGTGCGTGAGCCTTTTCAAATGTCTAGCCATCCGACCACATCGGTCACTTCCTTCATTTGGCATATCCCCAGCAGGATCAGCCGTTCGACCTCTTAGGTCACCACCTTTCCATCTTCATAGCAAGGGACCAGTTTCTCTTCGCTATTCCCCATCGGAACCTGAACTACGATCATAGCTTGATTCCCCCGAGATACGTAGGTAGCCTACTTTAGATTCAGCCAATCCGTCACATATGACATCCTTTCTTCGGTGGATCCAGAACTACGATTTGGCTTGATTCCTCCTCAGGATACGTAGGTAGCCTTCCAAAGGTTTAGCCACTTGACCTCCTTGGTCACCCAATCCCAATCCATCTCGGTAGTTTGCCAGATTGGATTCTCACTTGTGTCGACAACCCCACTTGCTTTGCAAGAACCATTCTTAGATGGGCTTCTGTAATACCCAAATCTGGCTCATGCCTTCCAGTTAAAGTTTCCTGGCAGTTCCCCAAACTTTCATAAAATTTAGGGGCAATTCGGGAACTTTTCCAAACTTTCCAAGGGAGGAAGGACCTATTAGGAATTAGAATTCTAAATAGGACATTCGGAAAGAAGCTTCTAAACCTGCCACCTTCCATGAATCTAGAAACATGTTGATGCGACGGTGGAAGACGCCTGGCGGCTTCATTAGCCAAGAGATCCACATCGGGCTGGCTTCATTAGAAGCACACGTAGATGCCTATAAATAGAGGTCTCCTCTATTCATTTTGATACAATTTTTAGCATTGTTATTCATAAAATAGAAACTCGAATTTACAAACCTAAAAATCACACAAAACCCTCCTCTCTCATACACTAATCCTACCTTAATCTATTCCTAAATAGATATTTCCTAGGAAATTCCCCTTGGGAGATAGAGAAAAACCAATATTGGTAATATCTCCTTCCTTTGCCTTTGATTTACTCCTATATTCTCTTGTTCTATTATTACTTGTCATTTATCTTCATTTATTATTATAAAGCTTTAATCTTTGCAATGTAATCATCATATTTCCCACTCCCCTTTCACAAAGGATTCATTGGAGATCCTCTCCCTAGGATGAACAAGGTTCCACAAGTGGCTTGTTCTAGGGAAGATCTACCATATGATGATGTGATTTCCCTTTACTTTTATGTATAAAAATGCAATCTTTATTCATATTATGTCATCCCCTTCCCTTGATCCTAGCTTTAGAGGATTGTCCACCTCATGAGGTATTAAGGACATAGGAAAAGTCATAAAAGATCATCCCCTTTACATTATATCTTTAGTTTAATGATACTCATTGTATTATTCATATTAAAAATGTAATCTTTACCTTAAAGTTATTTCCCGCTTGTCCCTAAAGATGGGTCTTTTTCTCCAAGGATTGTCTAAAAGCCTTCTAAGGCACAAAAAGACATATGATGAGTATAAAGATTCAATCTTTACATCTCATTCCCCTAGTCCCGTGGTTCTTGATGCATTCCATAGTGAGGATAGGTGTAAAGACTCCATCTTTAAATCAATCCCATCATAAAAATGCCACAATCTTATCCCTTTAGAACTTAATGAGTCTTAGTCCCGAAATCTCCGGCAATCACTTGAGACAAACATAAAAATATCCCTACGAATCATCATCGTCTCAAGATGTAGGATCGATGGACAAAAGATTCATTCTTTTCTAAAGAGTCTCATTCTTGGACTTAAAGACGAGCCCATTTTGATCACATGTGCTAAAATCCCCAAGAAAAGTTAGGTTAAGACATACCAAGGCTCCTAAGCCTATGATAGTTGATTAATCTAATGGGAGGGTAGATAAGTCCCGTCATGATGATCACAAGTCCAAAGTGAGCACGGGATCAAAATCTTGAAAACAATAAACCCAAGGTATCCAAAGCTAAAACCTTCTTAAATGGTTTTTACGTCCGGAAGATAAACTTGGCACATCTCTTTCCCTTTTCAAATCACGCATGCACACAAGCACACAAACAAGCACACATTTTGGACCTAGGAAGAATTGCTTTTGCAAGGCTCCTTGGGTGAACGCTAAACATTCTTTAAAAGGAGTAACTTAACCTCCGGAACCCTTATCCTTTTTTTCAAAGTTTTAAGGAAATCAAAATGGCGTGGCGACTCCGTTTTTTCATAAAACCAGTGTCTTCAAACTGAGGTGAACGGCGACCCTTTTTTTCATAAAAAGAAAATCCCAGGGCCAAATTCACAACATGATGTCTACCTATGGCACCCTTCCGTAACCCAACCTAACGCTAGTGTAACCACCATACTCCATTTTTGGCACCACAAGCTTGGCCACCCCGCTCCTCAATACTTTCTCTTCTCAAAACCAATTCTCTCTACCCATTCCTTCCACTCGTAACTCTCGCAATGCTTGTGACACTAACAAAAGCCACAAATTACCATTCTCTTCATCCTCTCTAAACACCCAATACTCCCATTGAACTCATTTTTTTCGGAGCGTGTGGACATCCCCTATACTCTCCCATAATAATTTTAAATATTATGTCATCTTCGTTGATCATGCACCAAATACATATGACTCTACCCTCTCAAACAAAAATATGATACACATGCCACATTTACCCGCTTCAAAGCCCTTGTTGAAAATTCTTCAATCGTCCCATAATAAGTTTTCTTTGACAACGGATGTGAATTTCTAAAACTCTCTCAATCTCTCCTCCAAGATGGCATCTCACACTTTACATCTCCTCCTCACACCCCTGAACACAACGGCTATGCCGAACGCTGTCACCTCCAAATTGTTGAAACTGGTTTAACCTTCCTTTCTCATGCCAACCTTTCTCTCACATTTTGGTCGTATTCCCTCATTACTGCCACTTACCTTATCAATCTAATGCCCACCCACACCTTATCAATTGAATGCCCACCCCCACCCTAAATAATGACTCCCTTTACCTTCGTCTATTCCAGACCCACCTAACTATACCAACCTTCGCAGCCTTCAGCTTGTGTAACCCCCGGATTCAACCCTACACTCCTCACAAACTAGCCACCAAATCCATTCCTTGCATATTTGTAGGCTAATCCCCTGCTCAAAGTGCCTACTATTGTTTTGACCCTACCTCCAATCGTGTCTACACGTCCAAGCACATCAAACTCGTCGAACCCGAATTACCATACCCATCCTTCTCTAAAACCCCAAGAGATACCCCTAATATTAATCCATCTCAGTCGTGTCCTATAATCCTACCCCTTCTCACTACTTCTTCACCATCATCGGCCACCCAACCACCCTATACGCAACCACCGACGTGATCACACCGGAAATCACACCAACCAACCCACCAAATCACCCCGTTGCTGCGACTCCGGATGTGATCACACCAGACACCACACCAACCAATCTTCCCAACCACCTGGCTGATACAACCTCTGGCGCCATCCCACCTACTCATTCACAATCTAACCCCCAAACTGATGAAACCTCTGATGTCATCACATCAGCTCCGACACCAACCAACCCGATCAACCCTCCCATCTGCTAGAACTATAATCACCCGCCTCTCCAACAATGTTGTTAAGCCTATGCTAATTTAACCTCCCTATCTTCCCCATCTAGCTTACCCACAACAACCAAACAAACCCTCTCTTCTCTACTTTGGCGCAATGCCATGCTAAACGAATGCCAAGCCCTCACCAAAAACAAAACATGGACCCTAGTATCCTCTCATCAAGCCCAAAACATTTTTGGTTGCAAATGGGTCTTCCGTATTAAGTACAATCCTGATAACTCCATCCAAAAATACAAAGCCCCCTGTTGCTTCAAGGCTTCCACCGGTCCCGATGTAAGATTACTCCGACACCTTTAAGCTCGGGGTTGTCAAACCCATCACAGTCTGTCTCCTTCTACCCCTTTCCCTAAGCCAAGGATGGTCTCTCCGTCAATTAGACATCAACAATGCCTTATTTCAAGGCAACTTTCACGAAACTATTTTTATGTCTCAACCCCCTGGCTTCGATGATGGAGCCAACCCGACTCATGTGTGCCGACTCACTAAAGCTAAATACGGCCTCAAACAAGCACCTCGAGCTTGGTACACGGGCTCAAAACCTATCTTATCTCCTTCGGCTGCAAACCGTCATTAGTCGACCCCTCCTTGTTCATCTACAACCAACACCATCATATACTCTATCTCCTTGTCTATGTTGATGACATTATTATCAGCGGCCTATCCCAATCACTCCTCTAAAGCTTCATCACCAATCTCTCCAATCGATTCTCTCTCAAAGACCTTGGGCCTCTCTCCTATTTCTTAGAGATTGAAGTTACTCCCAATGTTCAAGGCATAAGCCTCTCTCAAACCAAAAACATTCATGATTTACTCACTTGCCACAAAATGATTGACATCAAACCTCAACCCACCCAATGATTACCTA
Organism: Adenophora triphylla var. japonica; assembly: GCA_022495995.1. Classification (NCBI taxonomy): domain Eukaryota; kingdom Viridiplantae; phylum Streptophyta; class Magnoliopsida; order Asterales; family Campanulaceae; genus Adenophora; species Adenophora triphylla. Next base: position 18,896 of record JAFEMH010002875.1, read on the forward strand.
CCCACGCACTCACCAACTCCTCGGACACCCCTATATCTAACCCATCTAACCATAGAGCCATTGTCGGTGGCCTCCAATACCTCTCCATCACCGTCTGGATATTGCCTTCCCGATCAACAAACTTGCCCAATTTATGCAAAATTCACGATACACTCATTGGACTATCTTGAAAAGCCTTCTTCGCTACTTATATGGTACTCTTCACTTGGGTCTACAGCTCTACCGTGATAACCCCCGTCTCTTCATGCCTTTTGTGATGCTGATTGGGCAGGTGACAAAGAAGACTATGTCTCTACCTCCGGATACTTAGTTTATCTTGGACGTAACCCAATTGCTTGGGCATCTAAGAATTAACGAGCACTTACTCGCTCCTCCAGCGAAGCTGAGATCCGAGCTCTATCCGATGCCACAGCCGAGATCCTATGGGTTCGAAATCTCCTTACTGAACTTGTTGTTGCACCAACTGGTGTGATCACATCAACGACAACACCAGTTATATATTGTGACAACCTAGGGGCCACTCACTATTCAGTAAATCCAGTTTTTCACTCTCGAATGAAACATCTCGCGCTTGATTTTCACTTCGTTCGTAAACAAGTACAACTTGGCGCTCTACGTGTCCAACACATCTCCGACAACGATCAACTTGCCGATACTCTCACCAAGCCATTGCCTCGTCCTCGTTTTCTATCCTTAGTCCCCAATATTTGAATTATCCAAGGATCGTCCATCTTATGGGGGCTGATAAGATTATGTAAATATTTTGTTTAATCTTTGAATATCTTTTGTTTATATCTTATTAGGATATTGAGTAGAAACTTCTAGATTAGCTTAGTTCTAAACTCATGGGATTTACTTTTTTGTATTTCAATTATAAATAGTAGTTGTAACAAAAATTGAATTCAATCAATGTAAATATTTTTTCAAATCTTCATACTTATTACATTATTTAACTTTGAACTCATGTCAAAAAAATGGGCTTTATGTCTTTTTTTTTTTTGGTGGTGGTGGGAGGTGGGGGGGGGGGGGGATTTACTAGTTTGATTTTATATTTTTCGTTGTATAAATTTTTTAACCCGCTCATCATTAATCCTAGATTTGCCATAGGTGTAAAGAGATTGTTGTAAAGAGACTTGACGTAGTTGATTTTAAAGTGTGTGTTTCTTTTACACACAAAATTCCATTTTTACCCTTTGGATATTCCATCATAGTGATCTAAAATAACAAATTTATTTCCTAAAAATATGAGGATCAACACAAAAGTATGACGTGAAGGAAGCATTGCCTTTTTAGATGATCAATTGTCAAATTAAAATTAATCAACAATTAAAATGCAAGATAAACGATATAACTCTAAAATCCAAAACATGAAATTAATTATTTAGAAAATAAAAGGTATAATAAAGAGATACTAGTAAGAAAAAGTCAAAAGGGGTGGGGGCAAAAAAGTCCATTTAATGGAGCACTAGCAACCTAATATTCTTAGGTGTGGCCAACTTGAAGGTATTCCCTTCTTCCCATTTTTGCTCTTCTTCTCATCCCTCTTATTCTTGTTCTTGTTTTTTTTCTTCTCCTCCTCCAATCTCTCTGGATTACTCTGTACACAAATATAAACAAGTTATTATTATTAGGAATAGGAATTGAGTTTCCATATAGTGGTAAAAGGGCAGCCCGGTGCACAAGGCATCCCCTCCCCTACATATACATATATGTAGGTAAATATAAACAATTTATTATTACCTCGAATTCTTTGCTAGTGATTTGGCGGAGTTGAGACGATTGATGTTGGCAACGTTTGGGGTTGTTGAAAGTTGGATACGAAGAATTTGTTTCCCTTCCACCGGAAGATGTTGATGCAGATGCCGATGTTGATGCTAATGATTTTCGCGATTCAATCTCTAAGGCTAGCTAAAGCATATATAAAAAAGAAAAGAACAATAATAAATAAAATAAAATAAGAACAATTCTTAATTAATAGTCTATATAAAAATTATATGTTCATTTATTTTTATGATAATTGTATGAAAATTTAAGAAAGAAAGTGAAAAATCAGAAACATAACCACGAATCCAAACAAGGATTTTGGAGGACTTCAGTAGTACCTGAACAAGGCGAGCCTCGAGAGACTCAATGCGATCCAACAATGTTTCTTTCAACTGCGCTTCCTCCTCCTCTACGGCAACATATGATGGCATGCATTCTTTCTTCTTATTTTTCCCGAACGAAAAACTATAGCCTCTCCATAAGTTAGTTTTTCCAGCTATATATTTCATCTACATGTGCATATAACAATGTAAGAATGATTAATGCAAACTGTTATTAAACTAAAGACATACGAAATCGAAAGGAAAATCTCAATAATCTAAGGAAATTATGCTTACAAGACAATCCAAGCGATCAACTCTTGCAAGAAGTGGCACAGAGGCTTCAGACTCTAGTTGATCATCCATTTTCTCGATTCCAAAACCTGTTTAGATTCACTCTAAACTACACACTCAAAATACAAATAGAATGTCTGTTATATTAGTGTATACATGTGTGTATATATATATATATATAGAGAGAGAGAGAGTGTGTGTTTATGAGGGTATACAGTGTGTATGAGTATGTGTCTGTAAGCGCACGAGTTTGTTAGAGACAGTTAAAAGTCACCCATTCTTTTAGCTGACCAAACAAAAGATTTGGACTCAGATCCAAAGTTTGTTACATTGAATGTTATACGATGTAGCAAAGATTTAGGTTAGGTAGTTTTAGATTTGTGCCATGTTTAGAAATCTTACAACTTGCTATATCTTGTGGTGGAAAATGCAAAGTACACCTGTATAAATTCATACACAAAAATTGACAATTGCCCTGTGAGCAATATTGTATGTACAAAAGAGTCATATTATGTTCGCAAAGTCCATCCGCGTTTGATTGGCTACACAAGCAATGGGCCTGACCATTCTACATTCATATTAGGGCCCGTTATTAACAAGTGCAAAAAGCTTAATAGCACACGGCCCAATAATTAAGGGCCCCTGAATTCTGTGCTTCTTTCCTTTCGGTTCTTGCTTTTTTAAAAAAGAAATTACGTGCCAATAATTTTTGAGGCCCTGTGCTAATATAAATAATGGGCCCTTAATATATACTATAAAGATATACAACTTAAATATTTTATTTAAAAAAAGACATCCTTCGGGCACTCTTCGAAGTAAAATCATCAATCAATTCTTTTTTTACGGTTTTCATGACCAGATTCTTGTTTTTTAATCTTAGGAGGCATAGTTAAAAATACAAAAAAAATAAAAATGTAACACTTTTAATAATAATATTAAAGTGCAAATAAAAGGAATGAAAAACCTGAAAGACTTCTTTGGCTTTCTAGGGAGAGAATGAGGGTCGAAGCTCAACTGTCAAACACATCCACTGACTGACCCACAGGCCACAAGGCGGCAACGGCAAGGTGGCAAGGCCACAATGTCTTCAGTCTCTCACAAGCATTTTAACAAACACATAGCCTACATGAACTGATGAACAATGAAATGGGAGACATCAGACATGTAAACGCCAACGGGAATTGCACAATTGACAATTGCACAGAAGAAATTGATCGGAGAAGAAAAGAAATTGATCGGAGAAGAAAGGAAGAAAAGTGATTTCCCTAAATTAAGATTGAGAGTAATATCGAGATTATTGGATTTTACCATTGTTTTCCAATCGCCGTCACCTCTTCAATTCAATCAAGCCGTGATTTTCGAGTTGCCATTTGATCTTCTTGCGTAATTTCCGAGCCATGAATCTTTTTTTTTTTTTTTTTTTGCAGCAGCAGCAGCGTTGCTGGCAGTGTCGCTTCTTCTCTACTTCTACTGGTGTTAAGGTTTTCATATTGGGCTATGTATAATGTATTGGGGTGGGGGGGGGGGAAATATGGGCCACAGTGGAACCTTTTGCACACCCCATTCACCGGCCTTGATTGCCATAATCTTCCGAAAAAAAAGGCAATGCTAGAGATAATAAAAAAAAAGTTTACAAAAAATGGATACAAAGTGAGGTGTCAATATTTTATTGGGTTTATTGATTATAAACCCGCCACACTCTAATTAAAAACATCAACACAATTGTGACACATAACTTTGTAAATCAAATTTTGTGATTTTCTTTTTGTAACTTTAGTATTACTCGAATAAAATTGACAATTTCTACCCTTAAAACATACCACTATTTTACTTTATTGACGTTTTGCACACAAAGAGAGTATCATTCAGAAACGTAAGTAGCAAAGTGGGAAATTTCTGCACCGCATCACCAAGCATCTCGTAAGTAGCTTAGGAGAAATTTAAGGCCCAATATTCCTATTTAACACACGATTCACTTGTAATATTCCTATTTATCACATGAATCGTATTTATTAAGATGGGCCTGGTTCATACAATAAAATTCATGAGCACAAGTTGCTTCAATCGGTTCATACAAAAATTCATGAGCACAAGTTGCTTCAATCGGATCGAGTTCAAATTTTATGTACAATTTGAATTTTATGTATCATATTGTGTAACATTAATAATCGAACGTGAAAGTTTCGTGTAGCTAGGAAGCTTCAAACACTCAACAGAATATGGATGTGAGTACAGATGTGTCTCACAACTGTCCACACATTCACAGTTAATGCAGCGGAATGAAACAGATTAAAAACAATAACGCAAGAGTTATATATGCTTACTGATCATGAGATCAGCAAACTAGGCTTACGCCCAAAAATTTTTTACTATAAAAACTTTTGTTACTTACAAAAACGAATAAGTGAAAAACTAAAAGACGAAAATACTAAATGAGTTCTAATCACCTTCTACGAAAAGAATAATTCCCCTTTCCCAAGTAGGTCCTATTCTAGTCAGAAGCAAAACAAAGAACTCAATGAAAAACTAGATGTGAGTTCGGATGTGTCTCACAACCTTCACTCACAACCTAAAACAACTATGTTGAAAAGCTGTGAAGAAATAAGTATTTCTCTCTCTCAGAATCCGTGTCTTCTCTTGTGCTGAAGGTCTTGTATTTATATGCACCATGGAGAAGGTCTTCACGCAATCAACATCTTTCTTTGTGAGATCTCAAAACCTATAAGAAAACATAAACATACTCACAAAGAAATAGAATATTAGTAGGTTAGTCCTAATATAAAACTATGTACATAAATAAAAAGATATTTACTTTATATACAAATTTCTAGTCAAAGTAAATCTTTCCATGAAAGTCCCAAAATTTTCATACCATATTTGAAGTATTTCGAAAATAAGGAAACAAAGATTGTTCCCAAAAACTCACGCTTTCAATCTCCCCCTATTTTGGACTTTCTGGTCAAAACCAAAGTTTTATAAAAATCACATTTAGTGACTTCAAAATTCAGACATAAGCACCACTCCCCCTGAATGGATGTGTGTGCAGATGTGTTTACACATCAACATATAAAAACTGCATAAAACATGTTAGAACAAAAACCAGCAGTTCATTAAAAAGCAAAAGCAAAACCATTCAAAGAAAGAACCCGTTTAAAGTTATTACAAACTCCAAGTTTAAACTAAAACTAAATTAAAATGTTTTTAAAAAACCACCAAGGCAAAAACAACTTCTAAAAGTCTTCTCCCTTAGCTTAAACTTCCCAACTTCTCCAAATAAATAGCAGAATAGAACATCTCACACATTACTTCCAGCAGCAGGTTCAGACCTATCTCCTCTTTTTTGAGCAGAAATATTAGCATGCCATTTTAGGAGTCTATCCTTGAGAGCTTTGAGGTTGTTGGCATTGGCAATGGAAGCTTGCATTTGATCATCCGTGAGCAGCAGGCACGAGCTTCAAAGAAATTCTGCTATTTCAAAGATCTAGGTCCTTCATTTGGGCAACAAATGGATCTTCATATGTGGGTTCAGATGTGCCCACATCAGGCATAGTTATTTCAGGAACAACACCCAATGAAAGATCAACAAACCTTTGCTTAGCATCTAAGAGGGTTTTGGTCTCCTTAAACAGATCAAACTTATCATTCCTACCTTCACCTTTTTCAGGCTTAACTCCTTGAGCAACCAAAATTTGAGAAATGAGAGAGGAATAGGGTAAAGACCATTTCTTTGAAGGGGATTCTCCATAGCCACAAATTTTCCTAAAAATGAAATCTCCAAAATTGATGTTCTTTTTGGCACCCAACCTATAAAGCAAGTCAACTTGCACCCTAGTAACAGAGGTCTTAGTATTTGAGGGGCACAGGTTGGCAGTAAGAATTGTATGGAGAAAACAATAAAGGGAAGAAAGGGACCCACTACCCAAATCATTTGGCTTAATAGGCCAAGCAGTCACTTTACCATGGGCGATCACGTAAAACTAGGTCTTCCTCGTAAAACATCACTGCACTCCGATCTAAAGTATTATCTAGCCCAAGCAAATCATTGATCACGTAGGAGAGAAAGGAACAAATTTTCCTCTAACATAAACAAGTGTAAGGAAGAGGAGGGTCTATCTAGACCTTTGGTCAAGTTAGCATAAAACTCATATACCATTTTAGGATAGAAGGGAAGAGGGTGATCCACAAGAAAATAAACCTCTTTCTTTAAAAAACTTATCCATGCCTAATTTAGAGAAGGTGTCTCTATCCCTTTTCATCTCAATTATGAAGGCCTTATTAACAATTAGGCCAAATCTATCCGAAGCATCCTTTGATAAAAAATTTTTAGACAAGGGTTTAAAGGCAGGAGTAATGGAGAGAGATATAGAGGTACCCTTTTCAGCCTTTCTTGGTGGACGTGCGCCCGGATGTGTGCACATCTCAGCACATCCTTGACAGAGAGGGCACCTTGAGAGATTCAGCCTCCTGCCTCATCACCAGCAGGAGGCATCATTGACTTGATCCTCTTTTTCTTGTCTCAAGCCTCGCCCTCTTCCCAGCCAGTAGTTTTCATCCGGCGCATCATCACTCTCATAGCCGGATTCGTAGTCACCAAGCAGCCTTCAAAGAATTGGCTCTAGGTCAGCAGCAACCATCTTCTTCTTACCTCTCAATTCCATGAGGATATTAGCTAAGGGTTCCTCATCACTTACTATGGTAGGCTTAGCAATAGTAGGGGCAACAGTAGGTAGGAACAGGAGAAGTATCAACTGGAGCAAGTGAGTAGTGGACAATGGGATCAAGAGGATCAATGGAAGTGGTAGAGCAGGATCAACAGTGGTCAAAAGGAGGAATTTTAAAAAAAATTTGGATATTGTTGAATTGGCTGGAATGGGAGCTTCGCCATGCTACAAAAATTGGCTCAATGTCAAGAACGCTCTTTCTTCATGAATGTGATCATGAGAGGCCATTTAATCCGAAAATCGTTAGGTAGAACAAGACAAAGGGAATTAATTGCAATGTGTGTGATTTGTGTGCAATAACGATGGAAGAACAAGGGTTTAGCTAAGGGTTTATGGGGGATGGGACGGATGTGAGCCCTAATAAATACTCACAACTCTCCCTTTCCAATTTAAACAAACAATCCTTTTCCAAAGAGGTTTCACACATCCTAAATACCTTAGAAGTCCTCCAACGGCTATAACCCTCGAGATTACCACAAACAACGTCCTTCGAAAAATAAGGGAATTAAAATAAAACAAGATTTTAAATGTGATTTTTATGAAACAAAAATAATTCAGCCATATCTTTTTCAATCCCTTTCAAAATTGTCCAACCTTTTTAACTAAGGATTGATACACACCTTTCCTTTTCATATGAGATTTTGGAAAACAAAAACTTGTTAAATCAAGGAGTTAATTAAGAAAGAAAAAAATTAACTAGCATATTTACAAAGCTCCTATATGACCTAAAAATGTAGTATGCCTAGCATGATGCGCACACAAGTGAAGGAAAAATCTCACTCATGGATGTGGCATATGATGTGAGTCACATTTGGGGACACATTTAGATCACAAAAAGTCAATGAGCAATAATCCAATCCGCACAAATTTCTAGGATGCATCCACCAATTTTTGTTGTGGATTTTTTGCATTCAGGAGTAGCTTTCACTTTACTTTGATCCCAAAGATAGCCCTTTTTTCCAATGATCTTATCAAGTTTGATTTCAAGATTTCTTATGAGAATCACTTGATCACAATGGTCTGACTTCATACTAAGGGTGAAGCAGCTGTTTCTCACTTATATACTCCTCCGTCTCAAAGAAGAGTGTCACCCTTTTTTAGGGTGGCACGTAAATTAAGGAAAAATTGGGAAGAAAAAATATTGTGAGTGTAATTTGAAAATATGAGAGAGAATTAGTGGAGGAAATAATGAATTTAAAAAGTGTTGTGAGTGTAATTTGAAAAGAGGAGATAGAATTAGTGGAGGGAATAGTTAGTGGGATAATAGAATATTAATAAAATATTTCCTTTTTAGAAAAGGTGACGCTTCAAACGAGATGCCATTTCTTTGGGTAAAAAGTGACACTTTTGCCGGGACTAGAGGGAGTATATTTTTTTTTTTCTTTTATAGCACCCACTCGTGAGATACCTAGGAAGGTTATATCAAGTCATCAAAAGATAACATGAATGTGAAGTGCTCACAATTAAGTGATCGTAACAATGTCAAAGATGAAGACTCACAAGTGACCACACTTCGAGATATTTCGTGCTAATGCATGATTTTTTTGTTAATCTAATATACAGTACGTGTTAGAGGACGCGAGACACATTTGTGCTCACAACCTTAGATATCACAAAACCAAGAGACTTTCACAAGAAGGAAAATCTTCTCCAAATCTAATGTCTTTGTAAATATATCACCTAATTGATTTTCAAATTCCAACAAATTCCTGCATAATACGCTTTTTTATTCTACAAGATCCCTAATGAAATGATGTCTAATATCAATGTGTTTTGTCTCTAGAATGTTGACAGATTTTTAGATATGTCCAAGGCACTTTTGTTATCACAAAAAGCAAATTAAAATTTTGCTATTTAATCCATAATCTTTCAAAGATTTGATTCATCCAAAGCAAGCTTGTGTGCAATCAACTTCCAAGGGCTACATACTCAAACTTCAACAAATGATAAAGACACACAATTCGCTTCCTACTATACCAAGACACAAGGTTATTTCCCTAGTGTAGAAGCATCCACCCGTAGTACTCTTCCTATCATCACTATTTCCAAAATTTCAGCCGTAGTCTCAGATAGCCAACCAAATTGGTGTTTGTCTCTTTAGAATAATGCAACCCTAGGTTCACAAAGCCCCACTCACATATCTAATGATTCTTTTCAAGTGCTTTAAGATGAGACACCTTTGGGTTGGCTTGGTATCTTGCACAGACACACACTGTACATAATGTCGTGTCTACTTGTAGTGAGGTAAAGCAGTACTTCCAATCATGCTTCAAGTACAGGGTTTAATCAACACTCTCACCATCCGAATCATGACTCGCCTTTTGGGAAAGATCCCATTGGTGTTCTTTTGATGTGATTGAGTGTTCAAGTTCAAACTTTTTCACAAGATTCTTAGCATACTTAGACCGAGAGATGAACATGCCATCTTTGAATTGTTTTATCCGTAAGCCCAAGAAATAATTCAACTCACCTACCATACTTCATCTCAAATGTGGAAAGTCATACTATCCACAAATTCAAATTTAGCATAGGTCGTAGTTTGACCCAAACACAATATCATCCACATAGATTTCGTGTCACAAGAATTTCCTTTTTGTTTTTCCTTACAAACAATGTTTTGTCAACCTCACCTCTCTTAAATCCTAGGTGAAGCAAATGGTCACCAACCTACCATACCAAGCTCTAGGGGCTTGTTTCATCCCATATAGAGCTTTCTTCAAATTTTATACACACGGTTAGGATACTTTGGAGTCCATAAAGCCTTTTAGGTTGTTTTAACATAGGCTTCCTCATTTAATATCCCATTTAGAAAGGCACTCTTAACATCCATTTGATGAAGAGTAATCTTGAGATAACAAGCAATGGCTACCGTAAGCCTAATGGACTCAATCCTTGCAACAGAGCAAATGTCTCCTCAAAATCAACTCCCTCAATTTGAGTGTAGCCTCGAGCAACTAACCTAGCTTTATTTCTAGTGATCACACCTTGCTCATCGCCTTTGTTCTTGAAAATTCAATTTGGTTCCTATAACATTTTCATGAGAGGGTCTAGGACAAGAGTCCAAATCTCATTCTTTTCAAATTGAATCAACTCATCTTGCATAGTGAATGTGCGCGCCCGAAAAATTCGGATGTTTGAAAAAAAGGAGTCGCCACGCCATGCTTAGAGGTGAACTTTGAAAACCTTTTGAAAGAGAGTGGGTTCTGGGTCAGTTACGTGTCGGGAAGAACCGAGAGTTCACTCCAACACGCCTCGTCCGTAGACGAGTCTTTCTAATCTAGACATCCAAATAATTCAAAGAGATTGTGCAAAACAAAGATAATAGACAAGTGCAATAATCATGAATATTATTGAATAAGAGAGATCATTACAACTTGTAGACCAATTGTCCTGGAGGACACATCCCTTTACATCAACAAGAAACAGACATTACAAGAGAAAAACAGTGTCCTCGCAGCAAAGGATCACATCTCGTCGCGTGACATAGGAATCCCTTGTCCCAATATGTCGCGTGACATAAACGATCACCTTGTAGAGGCTCACAACCAAACAGATCACCAAATCTCCAGATGAATCAAGCAAAACCAGATCTAGGAACTGAACAACTTAATCATAAAACTAAATGCTAAAACAACTGAACAAAATAAAGCTACAATCGAAATATGGTCCCCGCAGATGGTCACGACATGTCGCGTGACACAGGACTCCTCATGTCCAAATGTGTCGCGTGACATATGTTTACCATCTCGCAGTACCTCACAAACTGAGATGCAGATCTAGCAAATACACAACAATTATATCAGAAACAGTAAGAACAATACGAATTAAACACGAATCAATCAAAGGAGTGTAGATATGGAAGATCCACACTCCCTTGATGTCCAAATTGCAAATCCAAGCAAATCACATCATCATCAAGCAATTGGACTCAAGTATAAGCTATTTAAACAGAGAGATTAGCTGGCCACTTGATAACCCGAGGCAGTATGAGCCTGATTATCAAGCGGAGAAGGAGAGTAAGTAATTAAACAAATAAATGAGAGAGAGAGAAGAGGAGAGATTGTTACCCTTGGAGTCCTCAACTCTTACACCAAGTTAGGTGTAGTGGAGCCTTCAATTCAACTTCAAGATGGAGATCCGAGCACGAACCGAGAGCCGAATTCGTGGGCTTCAAGTGTATAGGAAGCAGAGAGGGAATCGGGTTCAAGAGAGGGGAGAGGTGAGGGAATTGAAGGGGAATTGGGTGGTTTTGGTATGAGAGAGAGAGTTTCTGGCGTATAATTGGGGCAGAGAGTAGCTTTAGGGAGGTGAAATTTGATCCAAAACCGAGAGGGGCAGTGGTCTTATTTATAGTTTAGAACTTACGGTCACTTCAGGTCGCACGACGTAACATAACCACTTTCCATACTTCGAGTTGTCGCGTGACACAAGGTGACCATAACCGCTTTTGGCGCCCAAAACCGATTCCTCGAACCTTCCTAGGTAATACCCAAAAAGTCCAAAACAGCTTTTATTCTCTCTAGGTCCTTTAACTCGAGCAAAGTACAAAAGTACTTCCTTCAGAAACATACGAAATGTTTCCTAAGTCTCGAATGGACTGGAATTTACCAAAATGCCCCTAAATGCCATTTTATTACTTAAAATGCATCTCGAAAGGTCGCTAATTTGATTGGCGTATTTGTTAAGGGCCCTCGACAACGCTCACTTATGGAAGAAGTGAGGTTGCCGATAAAATAAGACCCAATCCCAATGAGCGACTGGAAATGAAGGAGGGCTAGACCACGAGCCGGGGAAAGGACGGCTGACCTTTGGAAAAGGATTCCTACGTATCCAGGGGAGGGAATCAATCCAAATCGTAGTTCGACTATTCTGGGGTGTCTCGATCCAAAGAGACTATTACGAGGCGTCCGTACCCGCGGAAGACCGTTGAGGCGTCCGAACTCCGAAGACTGCTTTGAGGCAAGACTGCGCAGGCGTCCCGAACCCGGCGGAAGATCGTTTTGAGGCGTCTCGAACCTGGGTGAGAGACCGTCTTGAGGCGCATCCGAACCTCGGTGGGAGAGACTGCTTTGAGGCGTCTCGAACCCGGTGGAGAGACTGCTTGAGGCGTCTAAACCTAGACTCGTTTTGAGGCATCGAACCCGGGGGAGAGACTGCTTGGCGCTTCTCGAACCTCGGGTGGAAGACTGTCTGGAGGCGCCCGAACCTCGGGGGAGAGATCGCTCGAGGCGTCCGAACCTCGGTGGAAGACTATTTCGAGGCGTCCGAACCCGGTGGTGGAGAGACTGCTTGGTGCGCCGAACCCGGGGGAGAGACCCTTCTGAGGCATCCTAACTCGCAAGTGAGTGACTGCTTGCGTTGAGGCATCTCGAACGCTTGAGGCGTCCGAACCAGGTGAAGACTATTTTGAGGCGTCTCGAACCTCGGTGGAGAGACTGCTATGAGGCGTCCGAACCTCGTGCGGAGGACTATCTTCTGAGGCGTTCCGAACCTCGGTGGAGCAGACCGCTGGTGAGGCGTCTCGAACTCCGTGGAGAGACTCGCTGAGGCGCCCGAACCCGGTGGAAGAGACTATTTTGGAGGCGTCCGAACCCGGTGGAGAGACTGCTTTCTGAGGCATCTCGAACCCGGGGAGAGATCAAGCTTGAGGCGTCCGAACCCGGTGGATAGACTATTTTTGAGGCATCTCGAACTCGGTGGAGACTGCGCTGGTGAGGCGTCCGAACCCGGGGAGAGACTGCTCCAGGCGTCGAACCTCGGTGGTTGCATCAAGACCTGGAGGCATCCGAACCCGGTGGAGAGACCTGCTGAGGCGTCTCGAACCGCGGTGGAGAGATCGCTTTGAGGCGGCTCAACCTCCGGTGGAGACCGTTTTGAGGCGTCTCGAACTCAAAGTGGGAACTCCAGAAGAGATCGCTTGAGGCGTCCCGAACTCGTGGAAGACTATTTTGAGGCGTCTCGAACCTCGGTGGAGAGACTGCTTTGAGGCGTCCGAACCCGGGAGAGACTCGCTGGCGTCCGAACCCCGGTGGAAGACTATTTGAGGTGTATCTCGAACCCGGTGGAGAGACCGCTGAGGCATCCGAACCTCGGTGGAGAGATCGCTGAGGCGTCTCGAACCTGGGTGGATAGACTGCTTTGAGGCGTCTCGAACCTCGCGAGAGACTGCCTTCAGGCACAGGCGCTCCCCACCTCGGCGGAGAGATCTATCTTGCAGGCCCAACTCCAAGGGAAGAGACTCACGGAGAGACTGCTTGAGGCATCCGAATCCGAACCTACGGCTGGGGCAGACTGCTTTTGAGGCGTCTCGAACCTCGGTGAGTAGAGACCGTATTTTCGAGGCATCCGAACTCTCGGGGGAGCAGGATCTCTTTCGAGGCGTCTCGAACCTCGGTGGATGTAGATCAAGCTTCGGCATCTCGAACCTCGGCCGGACTCCGGTTCCAGGCATCTCGAACCCGGGCGGAGTAGACTGCTGAGGCGTCTCGAACATCCGGCGGATGAGACCGCTTTTGAGGCGTCCTCGAACCTTGATGGAAACCTCGGCGGAGAGACCGGCTTCAGGCGCCCGAACCTCGGTGGAGAGACTATCTTTGAGGCGCACCCAACCTCGCTTCCAGGCGTCTCGAACCTCGGGGATAGACTATTTGAGGCTCCAACCCGGTGGAGAGACTGCTTTAGGCTTCCGAACTCCGGTGGGTGGAGAGACCGTCTGTCCAGGCGTTTGAACTCGGTGGAGAGACTGCTTTTGGAGGCGCTCCGAACCCTGGTCGGCGGAGAGACTGCTGAGGCGTCTCGAACTGCTTCAGGCGCCCGAACTCGGGGATGCCTGAACCTGCTCGATCCGGGAACTTGGAATTAGAGGCCGCTGAGGGGGTCCGATGCCGCTGTTTTGTGCCGGGTTGTGCTGCCGGGCAAGGTGCAAAGAACTTGCCCAGGGGTTCCCAGATTTGCTACTATCTCGCTGCCGAAGGACATCTTGCTTCAGCCGTGTTTGGCAGGACTTCTCTTACTTTGTGGTGCATGGGGACTCTCTCGTGACTTACTGACTGGGACTGGTTTATGACCGGAATTCATAATTGATCGTGGACGGGGGGTGATTTAGATATGCGCCGGGATCTTTCGCGTACACTCCGGTGACGGGACTTCCCGTTTGTCAAGTGCCGCGGCACTTTAAGTTTATCCATTGCCCGGTTCGGCTCCGTGTCCCTAGCCGCTGGTAAGCCGGACTCATCGGGTCAGACGCACTATTATTGACTTGGCCGACGCGGAGGTCTTAAGGCTTTTGACGTGCCCCGGGGAGATTCTCGCATAGGGAAGGACTAAATTCCGTCCTTGCTCGCTTTCAGGGGCACTGAGATTCGTGAAAACATTATCATTGACTCAAGGTAGATGTGCGGTCACGAGTGCTCGCTTAACGCGGCCATTTGAGCCTCACTGGGACTGGTCTCGTCAGATCGTCGATGTCACTGGTACACCGCTTGGGAACTCAGTGGTCTCATTGACCTGAAAGTAGGTCTCGCTTTTCCCCACTGGGAACCGAGCTCGACCGGAATTTACGGACGGGCTCGACTCCGAAATCCGCCACTGGTTTTGTGACGACCGGCTCTCGGGATTACCGAAAAATCTTCCCACCTGCTTCGAACGGTGAAGATAATCTCGCTATGCGGAACATGCCTTAAAGTCGTTGAGGCTGGTGAGCATCATTACTTGGATTCTGGGGTAGCCCGGGGCTCTTTCCTTTGACAAGCAGTGCCGTCTGGCCGAATGATCCGGTAATCGGGTCTCTTTGGAGAAAGGATTCCTACGTATCCCTTAAAAAGGGAATCAAGCCAATTCGTAGTTCCGGGGCCTTATGAAGATAAAAGAGGCGGGTCACGCCACCTCGGTAAGATTTGGAATTCCCGTCCAAGATTGTGATCCGAGGGGCAATCCTCACAATCCAAATACGATCACCTGATTATTGTACCCTGCGGGGGGAAAACACAACACTCTAGGCACCTAGCATTTTATTTGACTCTTTGCTTATGCATTATTAATCTTTTGTTGCACAAGTCCATCTCAGCTGGGGAGAATAGGAAGTAGGGGGTTTGGCACGGCTTGACGGGCAGATATGTAGGTAGCCATTATGCTATGAGGGAATGAGTATTGGACGAAAGTGTTTGTAACGGGGTGGATGCATGGGTTATGGACCCTCTCCTGAGGATTTGAAAAGTGTATGAGTGACGGTGTATGGATGGTGCAGCTTAGGCAAGTCGGGGACGCTCCCTGAGTATTTGGTCAGTAGCAGTCCATTGTTGATGAGGACGAGTGTATCGCGCGCATCCGAGACAGCCTAAGAATCAGAGGCGGCAGAGTAATCCCGCTTGGCGAAGCCCCGCCTGACGGTGTAAAGCAAACCTGGAGGGAATCTGGTAAGGAGAGCCGGAGGGATACCTTAACCAAATCCCCAGCTTAAGGAAATTCCATACAGCTTGATCGCAAACAGAGTCATCTTGTGGCCGAAGAAGCAACCCATCATTTCAAATAGCAGTCAATGAGTCGCTGGACAAGACTCGGAAGTGTTTATGTGCAGGGGCATATCTTTCGAATGGTGGGAAATGAATCCCGAGCTTCTGTATGACACTATCGCTTTAGGTTTGACTCTTTTGGGAGAGTATAAGCATCACAAGGTGTGGAGAAGTGTATGGAAGCCCCTGCTGACCGAAACAGCGTTTAGCTCTATCTTTCTATGATGTAGAAAGAGAAGACTTGTCGAGACACTTGAAAACCTGTCTTATTCGTGATGATCACAAAGCTGCTTAAAACCCTTTATTGATGCTCGGGTTATTCAAACCACCAAAGCTGATATGAGCAAATATTTTTATCAATCCTGAGGAGAAAACCCACTGATAACGAGATCAAATTTGAGAAGGATCTGTATATAGGTACGGCCCTTGAGGAGAGCAGATTTTCAGAGATTTGTTTGTGCTTTCGACCGAACCAGTTATGGTTGCCTACGTTCCCCTCCATAGGAGGAGCTCAGGTCGCCGTAGTTCGGGCTTATCCCGAATGAATAGAATGAACGTTGAAATTCGGGGATTTGAGGACCTTTGAAGATTTTAAGAATTGAAAGATCATGTCCTCTTGGAGTGTCGATGGGAGACACAGATGCGAAGCCCCAGTGGGACGTTCACGGCAGGTGTTTGCGGAGGAGAAATGAAATATGCTCACATATAACATCGAACGAACAGATGGAATTTGCACAATCTTCACTTGACGGTCTTTTGAGCCGGGATGGACTTGGCTCCGCTTCAATCAATAATCTGATTTAGATCTCGACGATATTGGAATGAAACTGCTACCCGGTAGGAACTGCGACTTGGTCTCGGGGTTTCGATCGGTCTTTGGGTAATTCGGGACATCATGACCTCTTAAAACGAGAGGTCGGCTAGGCTTTTTTGCTGACTGGACCTCTAAAGATGAGAGGTTGGCTCTCGGGAAGTGTTTGGGATTTCTAAGGTGAGGGAAATATGTGATTATATCTTTAATGCCTCTAAGAACGAGAGGTCAATCTTGGCTTTTGCAAGGGCAAAGGTAAGGGTAATGGGAATGTCCTCTAAAATCGAGAGGACGGCTTGCGATCAGTTAGAGGTAATGGTGAGGGGACATCTGTGCTGTCTCTTTTATTCACTCTGAGACTCCTTCTGAGTAACGATCGGATCCTTTGACTTTTGCTTTTGAGAGGATTGCTGGGGACTAAGCTCTCTTTCTTATCCCTTTTTTTTTTATTCTCTCTTTTTTTTGTATTTTTGTCTCTCTCTCTTTTTTTTTCAATTTTGACTTTGAGAGGATAATTTCAGCTAGTCCCCAGGATGGATCATTGCTTTCCGTCGTTCTTGGGCTTGGAGATGGTCGATCTTCTTTTGAATCACGGGAGCCTCAAGGATAATCCCTCTTCTTCTTGCGATGGCTAAATGGGTTTCAAAAACACGCTGATCTTGAAATGAAAGGGATATTATTTGGTGAGGGTGAGGTAATGGTTCTCCTAAGGGTGAAGGTTTCAACCGCAGTTCCTACCGGATAGTCTGAACGAGATTGAGCTTCCATTGCTTTCTTACGCTTACTTCGCGGGAGATTCATGCAAATTCATCAAACAACGAGATAGTGAAAGACGAAAGAAGATATGTGAGCACAGGGGAATCGAGGTGGGGAGTTGGTAAGCCCCACTTAGAGAATGATATCAGTCGATTTTCTCACTCCAATCAATTTAAACATTAGTCATTTCAAAGCATTAGCTCATGGGAGCAAAGACAAGCGATCATTTGGAATAAGACCATTTCAATTAAGTGTAACGTGGGTGTGCAAGTGATGTCTCGAGTCTAGCAAGAAGAGAAACAAAGATTTTATCACTGCAAAGCAAAACTGGTCCAACTTGGACTCGACAGACTCATGTCCGACAGTGGACATTCTAGACCCTACGAGGACTGATCGACTGCATCAACTTCGGATGGGAGGAAGGGTATCGTTTTCCATCGGTGAGGTGAGGACCTTTCTCAATCTTTCTGTCCTTCATAAGTCGCCCTCCTTATCTTTAGCAATCTGAGCAAACAACCGGGCCTCCCGCTTGCGAGGAAAAACAGCTTCGAGGGTAGCCCGCAACTTTTCGATGGATGCACCATTTGCACTCTGCCGACCCATGGGATATGAATCTCCAAGCTGGTGGGCCATAATCTTCCCTGCACCGAGCATTTTGAATTCCGAATCAGATGGCCGACCGCTCGGCCACTTGAACTGCTTCCGCCTCGGGAATATAGACCAATGAGCACCGGGAACGAGAGCACACACCCAACTTGCCGTAGCCTTACAGAGGTGAAGAGGTAAGAGCGTGCATAGACGGAGGGTAGAGAACTTTGAGATGGTACGGGAGAGGGAAGAGCGGGAAAGGAGACGGACTCATGCAACACTTTTTATTGTTCAAGTAGAAATCGGTGTCTTTTAAGTCCTATGAACGGTTGGGAAAGGCTAACCCTTTATTTCACGCAATCTAGACCTCGGGGGAACCTATGGACACATCATCCAAAAATACACCAAATGTATTGTTTCAAAATTAATAATAGGCGATAATACCTAAACAAAATCAAAGCATTTATGGGACGAACGAGCAGCCCCAATTTCTGAAGAAATTTGGGCAGCATAACGGATATTCCTGAAGAATTTTAAGGAAAAATCCGACATGACCTCTCGTCGGTGCACGTTGACAAAGCGACATGATCTATCGTTAGAACATGCCGCGGGAACGACATGTCCTTTCGTGAAATCATGTTGCGTTGGCAACATGCCCACACGTGCTAGGTTTTGAGGAAGGTACGAAAATCTATTAAAATTTTTTAAACAACTCATTTTAGTGTATTTGAAAAATGGCGTGTCAAAAACCAACCGTTTTGGGTAAGGTTTAAATGTGTGGTGCCACTTATAACGCGCTAGGGGGATAGGTTTGACATTAGGCGCTCAAGCGTAGGCGAATATTATCACCGTCCGCGATGCCGTCAATCGCACCCGAGGGTTCTAGATCTACGTGAAGTAGTGTGCGGGATGGCTATCTTCCTTTATTTGCGAAAATGAATTTTTTATTATTTTTTTTTATTTGAAAAGGGTGATAAAAGAAAATAACACACACACACACACACTCCCACAGAGATACAATAAGCAAGGATCAATAATCGATCATGGGGATTGCCCACAACCACAACTCCGTATCAATGAAATCAAATCCTCGCAGAGTGGCACCTTCGTCGCGCTACACAGGACAGCCATGACATATTATGTCGCGTGACAGAAGAGGTCACTTCCAGAATCTGAACTAAATAATCATAACCAGCCCCAGCCTCCAAGCAAATGCAATAACTCAGCCCCAGCACCAGCACAACATAGACAACAAATATGGGACACAAGGAGGGAACGGAATAAAACAAAGCACATCAGATGCATTTAAGCACATAAAATGTCACACAATCAAAGCACACACAAATGAATGAGAGGGACGTTGAACAAGGATGAAAGTTTGACCCACTTTTGAAAACCAAGTTTCAAGTCCCCAGCGGAGTCGCCACAGAATGTGCGCTCGCCCGAAAAATTCGGATGTTTGAAAAAAAAGGAGTCGCCACGCCATGCTTAGAGGTGTACTTTGAAAAACCTTTTGAAAGAGAGTGGGTTCGGGGGTCAGGTTACGTGTTGGGAAGAACCGAGAGTTCACCCAACACGCCTCATCCGTAGACGAGTCTTTCTAATCTAGACATCCAAATAATTCAAAGAGATTGTGCAAACAAAGATAATAGACAAGTGCGATAATCATGAATTTTATTGAATAAGAGAGATCATTACAACTTGTAGACCAATTGTCCGGGAGGCCACATCCCTTTACATCAACAAGAAACAGATTACAAGAGAAAAAATGTCCTCTGCAAAGGATCACATCTGTCGCGTGACATAGGACTCCCTTGTCCCAATATGTCGCGTGACATAAATGATCACCTTGCAGAGGCTCACAACCAAACAGATCACCAAATCTCCAGATGAATCAAGCAAAACCAGATCTAGGAACTGAACAACTTAATCATAAAACTAAATGCTAAAACAACTGAACAAAATAAGCTACAACTGAAATATGGTCCCTGCACATGGTCACGACATGTCGCGTGACAAGGACTCCTCATGTCCAAATGTGTCGCGTGACATATGTTTACCATCTACAGGTACCTCACAAACTGAGATGCAGATCTAGCAAATAAACAACAATTATATCAGAAACATTAAGAACAATACGAATTAAACACGAATCAATCAAAGGAGTGTAGATATGGAAGATCCACACTCCCTTGATGTCCAAATTGCAAATCCAAGCAAATCACATCATAATCAAGCAATTGGACTCAAGTATAAGCTATTTAAACAGAGAGATTGCAGTTGCCACTTGATAATTCGAGGCAGAAGGAGCCTGATTATCAAGTGGAGAAGGAGAGTAAGTAATTAAACAAATAAATGAGAGAGAGAGAGAGAAGAGGAGAGAGTGTTATCCTTGTAGTCCTTAACTCTTACACCAATTTAGGTGTAGGAGCCTTCAATTCAACTTCGAGATGAAGATCTGAGCACGAACTGAGAGCTGAATTCAGGGGCTTCAAGTGTATAGGGAAGTAGAGAGGGAATTAGGTTGAAGAGAGGTGAGAGGTGAGGGAATTGAAGGGGAATTGGGTGGTTTTAGTATGAGAGAGAGAGAGAGAGAGAGAGTTTCTGGCATAATTTGGGCAGAGTAGATTTAGGGAGGTGAAATTCGGATCCAAAACTGAGAGGGGTAGGGTCTTATTTATAGCTGCAGCCTATGGTCACTTTGTGTCGCACGACGTAACGTAACCACTTTCCATGCTTCGAGTTGTCGCGTGACACAAGGTGACCATAACCATTTTTGGCGCCAAAACTGATTCTGGAACCTTCCTAGGTAATACCCAAAAAGTCCAAAACAGTTTTATTCTCTCTAGGTCCTTTAACTCGAGCAAAGTACAAAAAAGTACTTCCTTCGCGAGAAACATATGAAATGTTTCCGGAAGTCTCGGAATGGACCGGAAATTTACCAAAACGCCTCTAAATGCCATTTTATTACTTAAAATGCATCTGGAAAGGTCACGAATTTGGATTGGCGTACTTACACATAGCAAGAATCCAGTCAGCATCCTTTAATGCTTCAGTAACATTTTTAGGTTCAATCTTTGAAACAAAACAGCAAAAGCTTACCTGGAAGTATGCTGAGGAGCAAATCCATAAACCAGTCATCTTTCTATAGTCAACTTTGTCCTTTTGTCTAGTTCTCACTTGAGCATGCACATCTCCCACAACTTGTGAAGTAGGGTGATTTTTCTGGATTTTAGAGGGAATATCCCTTGATCTATCCATACACCCATCCACATTATCTTCTGGAGCATCATCCTGGTCAGATTCAGAGGGATTGTCCTCAGTTTCAGGATTTTGAGTGGATGTGGGAGCAGATGTGGGTTCAGATGTGGATGCAGATGTGTCCACATCCTTGGTTACTTCCTTAGCAGGTTCAACAGGTTTTTCAGCACTGGCAGTTTCTGTTGGTTCTCCAAAGACTGCTTTTCGTATCTTTCCAAATTCAAGTAAGCAACCTGAAACATCATCCTCAGCAGTCTTGAGGTTAAGATCAAGTGAGTCATCAAAAACAACATTAGCAGATTCCATAATGGTTTTTGTTTTTAGATTTAAAACTCTGTAAGCTCTACTATTTGTGGAATATCCCATGAAAATTGCTTTATCACTCTTTGAATCAAATTTGGACAAGTATTCTCTATCATTGAGAATGTAACAAATGCACCCAAACACATGAAAGTACTTCACTGTGGGTTTCTTTCCAAGAAGGATTTGATATGGAGTGACAGTGCTACCAATCCTAAGGAACACTCTATTGCCAATGTGATAGGCAGTGTTCAAAGCTTCTGCCCAAAATTTCTTGGACAGGTTTTTAGAACTTAACATAACCCTAGCCATTTCTTGCAAAGTTCTATTCTTTCTTTCAGCAATTCCATTTTGCTGTGGAGTAATTGGTGCAGAAAATTCATGTGTGATTCCCTTAGAATTGCAAAAAGCAGTGAAAATTTGGTTCTCATATTCAGTGCCATGGTCAGACCTAATCCTCACAGCCTTAAGACCATAAAGATTTCTAACCGTTTTGTACCAATTCTTGAATTCTCCAATTGTTTCAGATTTTTCTCTTAAGAACATTACCCAAGTGTACCTAGAATAATCATCAACACACACAAAGGTATACTTTTTCCTACCAAAGCTTTCTACTTCAATAGGTCCCATCAAATCAGTGTGAATCAGCTCCAAACACATGGATGTGGAGCATAGTTGGACCTTTTTATGTGATGCTTTTGTTTGCTTTCCCTTTTGACATGAACCACAGACATTAGGGTTCTTGAAGTTCAGTTTAGGGAGGTCTTTAACAACTTCAAATCTTTGAAGTTCTTCCAGAGTTCTACAGCTAGCATGCCCTAATTTTTGGTACCACAGATTGACATCATTAGCTTTTGAGCTTAGGCAAGAGAGATTGTCACCAAATTGGTAACAATTGTCAGCAGATCTAGGACCAGTAAACACACATTTATTGTCCTTATCAAACACTTGACAGAAGTGTTTATCAAACTTCACATAAAGAACATCACACATAGTTGACTGATGCTTATTAGGTTGGCTTTCAAGCCTTCCACATTGTTATGGGTAAAATTCAGGATTGATACATCTTGAGTTCTTATCAGCATGTCAACATCTTCACACTCGAGGGCAAGGTAAAAATTATTTATTTAATAACAATTATTTATTTCTGTTATATTTTATCACAGGGATAAAAAAGCACGTGAGAAAATCTATGACCAACAGACTCCTTTCAACGGATCGAAGACTAAGTCAAGATGAGGATGACTTACCGAGATTGTAGGGGAGTTAGTTAGGATTTGATTTTTTCTGTTTTCTTTTTTATTATTTAAAGCTCATGGCTGGAAAAGAGAACACACGGACACATACACACACTCTTTACACTCACACAGCTCAAGAACACGTTGTAATCCGCCATAGCTTTCTACCTTGTAATTCATAGATAATACAATTGTTTGGGAAGGTAGGTGCTCATAATCACCTCCCGAGGTTTTGTGCCGGCGAGATAGTTATCTCAAGGGTTTTCCTCGTTACATGACCGAGCCATCTTGATTACATTATTGCACCAATTTTATTCCATTGCACCCTCCTTCGTTTCATTTCAAATTTCTTCTTTGTTGATTGTTTTTTACCAAAACAGTTTGGCGCCCACCGAGGGGCCATTGGTTTTTTAATTGGTTCAATATTCTTACGTTTTCTACCATGTCTACTCAACCTTTGACTTCCGCCGTCACCAAAACCCTTCCTAGCACTATGAATCCTCAAACCAGTAGCCGGTCGACAACCGGAAGCCAAGAAACATTGCCTCCTCCTCCTCCTGTGAATTCTGGCAAGAAGCAGATGTCACCATCTCCTAATCTTGAGATCAAGAGCATGCTAATGCAGATGAAGAATCAGCTAGATCGTCAACAGAATAGCACCTCCGTGATAGCCTAAAGCTTGATCAAGGTGCAAAAGGAGCAGGAGTTACTTTCCAAAAGAATGGATAATGTTTCTCCTTACCGTCCTAGAGTCCTTGATTTCAACACTGGGGACAGCCCTCAAACTTTCAATGAATTCCTACCAATGGCTTCATCTATAAGGATGTCAACATCTTCCCCTCCTGTTACTACTTATGTAGCAATGTCAACACCCTTAGCTACCGGTGCCTACAGGATGACCTTTCCAGAAGGGCCCATCTTCACTAATAGCACTGTTCTGACATCCTCTACAGATAATGTTAACCCTTTCATTAATTTCAATAATAATCCTGCTTTAGATAATACTGCTCGTACCACTAACCCTTTTGCAGGAACCTACGTTGCGAATCAGCTTCAGGAATTGAGAGACATGATCATGAATGTGCCTGGTGTCACCCCGCCTATCCAACAAGTCTCCCCGACATGTTACAATCAATCTCGCTTTACTCCAAGAATTGCACATGTCGACATCCCGAAAGGATCTCAGCTGCTCGCCATGAAGTTATATGATGGAAGTTCGGATCCCGAGGAGCATGTCGCCCACTACTAAGAAAAGATGGAGATCATTCGCATCCCGCTCCAGTTTCGTGAAGCTTGCTTGTGTCGAGGATTCGGTTCAACATTAGTAGGCCCGGCATTGAAGTGGCTGATCCGTCAACCTCCTGGTTCTATTGGCTCATTCACTCAACTTGTCAACCTCTTCAACTATCAATTTTCTTGCATCCGTCAATTTGAAAAGCTCACCAGCGACCTTTATCGTATCACTCAGCAACCCACGAAAGCATTAAAAGACTTTGTCAACAGGTTTAATAAAGAAGTCTTGGAGATCCCCAACCTGGACATGGCAACAGCTGCAGAAGCCTTCAAAATGGGCTTGAAGAAAGATTCCCCTTACTATGAGGATCTGGTGATGAACCCGTGCAAGAAAATGGAAGATATCCGAAATCGGGCCCTAAGATTTATCAGGCTGGAAGAAGACAAGATGCAGCAATCCAAGAATCCTGACAAAGCTTCAACATATGACCATCCTGACAGGAAGATAGAATCATCTCACCAAAGACAGAACAGATCTAGACCATACCACAGAAATGACCATAACAAAGTCAATTGTGTGGAAGATGATGGAGATGATGATGATATTGAATCTCCCAAAATTTTTGATTATTGTTTTTCTGTTGATGTCTCAGGTATTTTGTGTACAATGAGCAATCTTGTAGATAAAGCTAGGTGGCCTCGAAAGACCGACAAGCCATCCGGATGGAAGGACAAATCCAAATGGTGCGCCTATCATGAAGATTTTGGACATCTTACCGAAGATTGCATCGCCTTGAGGAGAGAGATTAGTTACCTGTTATCTAAGGGACATCTTAAAGAGCTCCTTGGGAACCGCAAGACCAAGATGGAAAACAAAGAACCCGTTGCAACCGGACCATCATCTTCTCCACCGGTAACAAAGGTAATTAATGTTATTAGTGGTGGTTCTGATATTTGTGGTACCTCTTATTCTGCAGCTAAAAGATTCGCTAAGCAAGCTAAGGATGAGAAACCCGAGAGATCCTCCAAGATGTCGCAGCTCACATCTCAAGATATCATCTCCTTCGAAGAAAGTGACCGGGACAATGTTAAGAATCCACATCATGATGCCTTGGTCGTTGCACTTCAGATAGCCAACTGCAAGGTCAGACGTATCCTAATAGATGGGGGCAGCTCTGTGAATCTCATCATGCTGGATGCTCTGAAGGAAATGAAAATCCTCAAGACAAAGATTGTAAAGAGGACCTCGGTGCTCGTGGGTTTCAAAGGAGAAACCAAAAGTACGGTGGGTGAGATTACACTTCCAAATACGTCGAAGGTATCAATTCCATGGAGAAATTCCGGTAATCGATAGTACAACTTGTTATTATGTGATCTTGGGAAGACCATGGATCCATGGAATGAAGGCTGTACCATCCACCTATCACCAATGTGTCAAGATGCTGACACCTTGGGGAGTTGTCAAGGTTTACAGCGATCAACAGTCAGCTAAAGAATGTTACATGACTTCCATGAAGGCGTCAACGACCCCTAAGATGGCATAGCAATTACAGAGAAAGGCTCGTGAGGTTCTGGAGGAGAAAGAGCATAATTTGAAAGAGATACTCTTAGATCCCTCAAACCCAGATCTCAAAGTGCTGGTTAGCCAAGATGTTCCAGCAGAAATAGAAGAAGACCTTATCAAACTCTTACAGAGCAGAATTAAAAGCTTTGCATGGAAACATGAAGATATGACAGGCATCAGTAAGGATGTAATCACCCATAAACTCAACATCGATCCTTCTTTCGGACCCATCCACCAAAAGAGAAGAAAGTTCGCACAAGAAAGGAATGTTATCATTCAAGAAGAAGTGGATAGACTACTCAAAGCTAAAATGATCAGAGAGGTCGAATACCCAAGATGGCTAGCAAATGTGGTGGTAGTAGAAAAGAGGAACGGAAAATGGAGAGTTTGTGTTGACTTCACAGACTTAAAAAAAGCTTGTCCAATAGATCATTTCCCCTTGCCACACATTGATACTCTGGTAGATGCTACTTGTGGACATGAAGTTTTGACCTTCCTAGATGCGTCTTCAAGATTCCAGCAAATCCAGATGGAGCCATCCGACCAAGAGGATACCGCTTTCATCACCCCAACAGGTATTTATTGTTACATTGCAATGCCTTTTGGACTAAGAAATGCATGTGCTACATACCAGAGGCTAGTCAACATGATGTTCAAAGAGCAGATTGGGGACACTATGGAAGTACACATCGACGATATGGTGATAAAGTCAAAGAAAGCTGAAGATCATGTTCGAGATCTTGCTCAAGCATTCGACATCCTAGACAAGTTCAACATGAAGCTGAACCCAGCAAAGTGCAATTTTGGCACTAAGTCCGGGAAATTCTTGGGCTACATGGTGACACAAAGAGGGATAGAAGCAAGCCCGGAGTAGATCAGAGCAATCATCAACTTAACGTCACCCAAATCAATAAAAGATGTTCAAAGATTGACAGGGAAGGTGGCAAAGATTGAATTGATTCATCTCAAAATCCTCAGACAGATGCAAACCATTCTATGACATCTTAAAGAAGAATTCTAGGTTCGAGTGGACTGATAAGCATGAACAAGCCTTTCAAGATTTGAAGTTGTACCTATCAACACCTCACCTTCTTTCAAAGCCTCAAGAAGGTGAGCCATTGTGTGTCTACTTGGCTGTCTCTGAAACCGTAGTTAGTGCCGTCCTAGTCCGTGATCAAGATGGCATCCAGCAGCCAATATACTACGTAAATAAAACATTGCTCGATGCGGAAACCAGGTATTCACACCTTGAAAAATTAATATTAGCTTTAATTTCTGCTTCAATTAAGTTAAGGCATTATTTTGAAACTCATGTTATTGTCATTCGTACTAACTATCCAATAAAAAGTGTAATGAGAAAACCAGAAATGTCAGGAAGGATGGCTAAGTGGTCCGTTCAGTTAAGCACTTATGACATCAAATATGAGCCTAGAACATCAATAAAATCACAAGCACTTGCAGATTTTGTGGCAGACTTTAGTCTAAGTATGCAACCAGAAGTAGAACTTGAAGTCCAACAACTCCAAGATGGGGACATCCTGAGGACGTGGACTCTTTACACAGATGGTGCTTCTAATATGAGGGGCACAGGGCTAGGTGTTGTCCTAAAGTCACCACAAGGGGACATTATACCTCAGGCCATTAGTTGTGATTTTAAAGACACAAATAATGAAGCAGAGTACGAAGCCTTAATCGTGAGCCTATCCGTGGCTCTAGACATGAACATCAAAGCAATACAGGTATATAGTGATTCATTATTACTTGTAAATCATTTTAACGGTTCCTATGCAGCAAAAAATGCCAAGATGACAGCTTATTTGGGCATAGTAAAAATTCTGGCGAGCAAATTTCAAATATTCTCTTTCAAACAAATACCTCGAGAAGATAACTCTTAAGCCGATGCATTGGCTAATCTTGGATCAGCTTTCAAAAGCTTATCTCAGACCAATATCCCAATCATACATGTTGACATCCCTGCTATGGAAAGGTTAGACCTATTCTGTATAGATGATGAGATCCCTGATAGTCAGATAGAGATATCTTGGACGACGCCAATAATTAAATATCTCCAAAATGGCACTATCCCTGATGAAGAAAAGAATGCTAGAGCATTCAGGGTAAGGATTTCAAGATTTATATTAATAGATAATGTGTTGTTTAAGAAATCATTTGCAGGACCATATTTGAGATGTCTCGAAGCCGACCAAGCTAAAGAAGTCCTAAGAGAACTACATGAAGGATCATGTGGTAACCATTCTGGGGGCAGAAGCTTATATACGAAAGCTCTGAGGATGGGTTATTACTGGCCAACAATGCGACAAGATGCTACCATCTTTGCCAAGAAATGTGATTCCTGCCAGAGACATAGCGACATCTTGCATCAGCCCGCAGAATTGCTTCATCCAATCCTCTCTACTTGGCCGTTCATGAGATGGGGAATGGATATAATGGGTAAATTGCCTAAAGCTCCTGGGGGAAAAGTTTTCTTGCTTGCTATGACTGATTATTTCTCTAAATGGGTTGAGGCTGAATCCTATGTGCAAGTTCGTGACAAGGAAGTTATATCCTTCATTAAAAGAAATATATTTAGTAGGTTTGGCATCCCATCTGAAATAATATGTGACAATGGCTCTCAATTCATCAGCAAGAAGACCCAAGATTTTCTCACTAACTGGGGAGTTAAGATGGTGACATCTTCACCTGTCCATCCTCAAGCTAATGGCCAGGCAGAATCAAGCAACAAAATAATCATCAATAACCTAAAGAAGAGGCTAGATCAAAACAAATGAAGATGGGCAGAAGAGCTTCCCTTTGTCCTATGGGCAGATAGAACCACACCAAAGAATGCAACAGGTCAAACCCCCTATTCTTTAGTATTTGGAGCGGAAGCGGTCATCCCAGCAGAAGTTGTCGTCCCCACTGCCAGATTCAAGATGGTGACACCTGAACTAAATGATGCCAACCTAAGTCACGATCTAGACACCATTGACGAACTAAGGGACCTTGCTAAAATCAGGATAGCAGCATATCAGCAGAAGATTGCAAAATCCTACAACAAGAATGTGAGGTTGCAAAAATTCCAAGTTGGTGATCTAGTCCTGCGTAAGGTGTTTCAGAACACAAGAGAGCCCAATGCTGGAAAGATGGCTCCCAAATGGGAAGGGCCATACCTAGTGGATGCTGAAGCAGGTAAAGGATCCTATTGGCTATCGACTCTAGAAAGAGCAAGGATTCCCAGAAGCTAGAATGCAATCCACCTCAAAGCCTACTTTATGTAAGTTTGCGTGATCATTTTACAATTCAAATAAAACCAAGGTACGATCTTTACCATACTAAGTTCAATAAAAGTACTTGTTTCCATTTTTATTCTTGAATAATTACTGACTTAAGCATCGGAGGGGCGTTAGCTAAGCTAACGCCCACCTCTAACATGTTTCTGTTTTGCAAGGAAATAAGAAGCATTAGAATAAAACTCATTGGTTAAGATGTAAGCATCCTCCTAGGAACTTAACATCTTAAATCAGGTATGGACTATCACTTACTCTTTATTTAAAAAGTATTCTTATAATTCTTTTATCAAATAAAATGTGACATCAGAAAAGATGTCAAAATCTTTCATTAACTTGTTATTTTGCAAGAAACAGAAGTCTCCAAATTCGATACAAGTCCTCGTGAATACAACCGTTTTGAGACTGGCCATCTCACCTCCGTTTAAGGTACTTAATCCCTTCAAAGGTTTATAGAAATTACTTTCTTTCACCGCTTTAAGGTTTAAACACCTCGCCTGGAGCGCACGATGTCAACCTTGATTGAGGTGTGTGGTGGGCCCGTATGTTTAATATATACGAATTACCCATCATCACTCAATCAATGTGTTAGACCCTAAGATTTTTACAAATGGTTATGACACTTACGTGTCATCTAAGTACAAATGGTTATTGACATTTACATGTCAATCTACGCAATTGCAAATGATTTCTACATCCACTCGCAAGATGTTATCATCTACGAAGAAGTTAACATATAACCTTCTTAAAAACATTTTCATAAAGATACTTGGGGAAAGTTTTTTCCAAAACCCAAGTAAAGATTTTTCTACAGAAAGCATAAAAAATGTTGGACCAACCCAACACTTGAAAAACGTATTGTCTTGACCCTTATGGGTCCATTACAAACCAAAAAGATTGTCTTTGGGACACAGCCCATTTAAAACCAAAGTATTTCGCACCAAAGTTTTCAAACCAAAAATTCTTACCATATTCCCTCACGGGGTGGCTACTGCCGCTGATGTTGTTACTCCTTCCTCCAAGTTGTCATCACCTTTTGCTGCAGAAGATCCTTCTCCTACATCCCCTCCTTTAGCCTCCAAAGTCTTCAAGAGGGAACGTTGTTGCTCAACATTCCACTCTGTGTGCTTCCCGGCATAGAACTCCTCCATCATTTGAATTTTGATTGCAATCATACTCTGAGCAGCAGAAGCCATCATATTCTTCTTCAAATCCTCAATCTCGTGCAGCTGTGTATCTTGAAGGGAAGACATCCCTGTCATCAAGCTTTCCACTTCCTTCTGCAAATCTCCAATCTTCTTTGCCCCAGCTTCACTCTGTTTCTTGACTTGAATATTTTCCAGCACTAGCTTCCTATTTCTTTCCTCCAGACTACTCATTTTCGCCTTAGCAGTATCAATACCCTATAAAAGCCAAAAAATTCAAATAGTAACCTTAAGATACATTATTCATTTAGGAATATGTTAGAAACTCTGTTTTCATAGAAACCTACCACTGCAACCCTCGCCAAAGCTTCTTCTGCATCTCCTAAGCCCGTTTCATCCAAAACAATTACCTCCTTAGAACTGCTTTTCCTCTTCTTTACCCTGGCTCCAACAGAAGGTGCCTCCATCTCCCTTTTGGGCACCAACAGTTGATTGCTCGCTTGGGATTGACCCACAAAATCCTGAAGGTCTTTAAGAGAAAAAGCAGCAGTTGATTTTGAAACTGTCAAAAGAAGCACACTATCAGAAGAAGGCAAAAGTCAAGAAACACCAAGAAGAATTACACAAGGATCGAATAATCTTACCGGTAGACATTCCAGTGGAGGGTGGTATCTCTTTATTCTCAGGAACAATTACGTCTTCACAAGGTTGGAAGAATCTTTCCCCTTCTGATAACTCCAACACCCTGTTCACCTTCCCAATCGTTTCAGTTGATGGAGGGAAAAGATTCACCCAATCAATAGCTGCAAAAATCAACAGAAAAATTACAACAGGTAAGTGCGAGAAAGAAGAGAAAATTGGAATTTATAAGAGGGATACCTTCCCTATTCCACTCATTCGCCAAGAAGTCTCCTTCCTCCAAAGAGTCCTTCTCAACAAAAAAGTACTTCGATTTCCAACCCCTATCACTTACAGTGACTTTAAAAAACAAGGGCTTCATTCCAGACCTAGTCTTAAGAAGGTATCTCGTGGAACCAAACGTTTGGAGTTCATACACAAAGGCTAATTCCTTCAAACCTATATCTAAACCGAATTCACGGTTCACCCTCAAGACACAAGAAAAGATCCTCCAAACCATGGGCATCACTTGTACAAAAGCAAGGTTAGTCTTTCTAAAAAACTCATTTATCATTGCAGGGAAAGGGTAGGAAAAACCTAGAGTAAAGGGATACTCATAAAAACAAACCCATTTTGGGGAAACGAAGTCAGACCTAAGAAGAACATCGAACGGCCTAAAGATGGTAGAATCTGGGAAGCAATGTCGATCTTTGAGAGATTCGATCAGTTCGTTGTTGAAAACACAGATTTCTTCATCCGGTTTTGTCAACAAACCTTCACACGAAAAACCCCCGTCCTCGTGTAAACTCGGAGGATTTTTCGCGGCTTTTCCCTTTTTTGATTTCACCATGTTTGAAAAAAGAAACAGGAAGAGAAAAGGAGGGAAGGATTTTACCTTCAAAGCAGAAATCACCGCCGTGAAGAAGAACGGATGAAAATGATTGGAAAAGGTAAAGGAGAAAGTGAAAGGAGATTTTGGTTTTGAGCCCTAGATCTAGGGAAGTGGTTACGGTAATTAATTAAGAGATTAACCCCTCAACCGCCACGTCTCTTCTCCATTAATTAACCGCAGGGCTTCTAGAAGGTTGTGGAAAAAACTGATCTCTTAAAATTCTTTTAAAAGACAGTTTTTTGGGGACAATTGTTATGGGTAAAATTCAGGATTGATACATCTTGAGTTCTTATCAGCATGTCAACATCTTCACACTCGAGGGCAAGGTAAAAATTATTTATTTAATAACAATTATTTATTTCTGTTATATTTTATCACAGGGATAAAAAAGCACGTGAGAAAATCTATGACCAGCAGACTCCTTTCAACGGATCGAAGACTAAGTCAAGATGAGGATGACTTACCGAGATTGTAAGGGAGTTAGTTAGGATTTGATTTTTTCTGTTTTCTTTTTTATTATTTAAAGCTCATGGCTGGAAAAGAGAACACACGGACACATACACACACTCATTACACTCACACAGCTCAAGAACACGTTGTAATCCGCCATAGCTTTCTACTTTGTAATTCATAGATAATACAATTGTTTAGGAAGGTAGGTGCTCATAATCACCTCCCGAGGTTTTGTGCCGGCGAGATAGTTATCTCAAGGGTTTTCATCGTTACATGACCGAGCCATCTTGATTACATTATTGCACCAATTTTATTCCATTGCACCCTCCTTCGTTTCATTTCAAATTTCTTCTTTGTTGATTGTTTTTTACCAAAACACACATGGTACACATTGTGCAATTTTGGGAGACCCTTGATATCTAGGGTTCCTTTCCCAACAATCTTTCCTTGAGCACCTCCACCAAAGTTCACTTTCCCTCCACTAATTAATTCATAGTCAAGAAGAACATCTTGGTTCTCAGGCATGTGCCTAGAGCACCCACTAACAAAATACCAAGAGCCAGAGATAGTACTCTTGAGGGAAGAGTAAACAACATTGCTGGTGACACTTGGTTTGGCCACCCAGTGCTTTACAGCTTTCTTTTTGTGGTGCAGAGGTCTCAGATTACCAGGATGTGTGTTCGGATGTGCATACATCTTCTCACACATCTGAGGCTGATTGAAGTGACCAGATTTTTTATCAGCCTTAAGTTTGTAACAGAAGGGTCTAATGTGACCAGGAGCAAGGCAATAGTGGCAGATGCAGTGCCTCTTCCTTGGTCTTTTCTCACTCAAAAGGGATTTTTCTCAAAAAATTGGTTTTTCCACACCTTTTGAAGTAGAAGCCTCACATCCCTCCTTTACAAAATTACCTTTTCCAAAGCCCAAACCAGTTTTGTTAAGCTGACCAATAGAAATTGCTTCATCAAGTTTCATTTTACTTTTGTTTAACTTGGTAAAAGTACTTTCAGCTTTTTCACACTCACTTTTGAATTTTTCAAGCTCAACTTCTCTTTTGGTTGCAAGGACTTCAAGTTTGGCAATGGTATCTTTTTGAACATCATTTTCCCTTGAAAGTATAGCTTTTTCATCTTCACAAACAGCTAATTTATCAGAAAGAGATTTGTTTACCTTAGCAAGTACCTCAATCTTGTCCATTCTCTTCATCCAATTTGTATGCAACTCCTTGTATGTTGCAAAGAGTTCCTCATAGGGAATGTCCCTATCTTCATCTTCAGGATCTCCTTTTACTGTATAACAGTTCAGCATTAGGTCAGATGTGACACCAGATGTGTTCACATCTGAAACCACATCCAAGGATTTTTCAGGAACTCCATCTTCTATATCTGCATAAAAGGCATTAAACACAGAATGGTAATTGATAATAGACATGTTAGCCACTTCATCTTCATCCTCACTGTCACTAAGGGTAGTTGTTAAGCTCATTCCCTTCTTTTTAAGTGTGTTAGCACACTCATTAGCATAGTGACCAAAGCCACGACATGCCCTATATTGAACAGACTCAGAGGATTTTTTATTGTCAAAGCTTGGTTTCTTGAATCCAGTATCAGTGCTAGGTTTTGGCTTTTCAGTAGCACTGGGAGTAGGTCTGTTTGGGAACTTACTCATTCTTTTATTTTTCAGTATGGAACTGAATTTTTTCGAAGTAAAGGCCACATCCTCTTCTTCAAGATTTGATTTGTCAATCTCTGAGGATAGTTTCACAAGCTCTTTTGGAAGAGCAGCAGCACTTTTGAGAGCAAGGCTAAGAGATTTGTTCTTTTTCTGAGCTTCAAGATTGAGCTCAAACACAGTTAAGATACCCACAATTTTGTCTAGACCTATGGTATTGGTGTCATTTGTTTCCTCAATCACAGCCACTTTTATGTTGAACCTCTCAGGTAAGGTCCTCAAAATCTTACTCACAAGTCTTGCATTGGAGATTGATTCTCCTAGAATTGTGCACTCATTTGAAATCTCATGAATTTTAGCAGCATATGACACAATGTCCTCAGATTCTTCCATTCGAAGGATCTCAAACCTATCCATTAAAATCCTAAGCCTAGTAGCTTTTACACTTGGTGCACCCTCACATTGTGATTGTAGAATATCCCAAGCAGCTTTAGCAACACTTTCATTAGTGATAAGCTTGTACATATTCCCAGAAACATGGCTGGAAATAGCACCCATTGCTTTAGAATTATAGTTAGCCAAATGTATTTCTTCAAGAGTCCATTGATCTTCAGGTTTTCTTTGGAAGATAGACTTACCAACACCAGAAGCAGGTTTCTTCTCCAAAGTAGGAGGTTTCCATGCAACAAGGATACACATCCAAGCCCTTTCATCAATACCTTTGATGTAATTTCGCATCTTAGACTTCCAAAGAGAATAATCGGTACCATCCAAGACAGGAGGCCTGTTTTGGTAATTTTGGCATTCCATAATGACTACACTTCCTGGATCAACACTCAGTAATATATCGAGAGTTGGCTCTGATACCAATTGAAAATTTCGTGTAGCTAAGAAGCTTCAAACACTCAACAGAATATGGATGTGAGTACAGATGTGTCTCACAACTGTCCACACATCCACAGTTAATGCAGCGGAATAAAACAGATTAAAAACAATAACACAAGAGTTATATACGCAAACATAAACATACTCACAAAGAAATAGAATATTAGTAGGTTAGTCCTAATATAAAACTATGTACATAAATAAAAAGATATTTACTTTATATACAAATTTCTAGTCAAAGTAAATCTTTTCATGAAAGTCCCAAAATCTTCTTACCATATTTGAAGTATTTCGAAAATAAGGAAACAAAGATTGTTTCCAAAAACTCACGCTTTCACAACGGTTATGCATCTTTCGTGACATCATCATACGACATGAAGGCAATCTAGGGATATCTTTCGACCTAAAAGACTAATATGCATTGTAGTGAACGCGTACAAGCTTATGTGTCACAGATTAAACCCTAACAAAATGATCGCCCTGTTCTATCATACAAACATGATCTTGGAGGCCACACACTAATAAAGAGACATGAGCGAACCACAAATGTTGTCACAAAACTATACAGTATTTCAAATGAACCCGAAAAGCTATAAGCTTTACCAATTTAAAACCGAAAGGATATTTTTTTTGTTCACCACAAAAATAATGGTTACATTAGGTTGCATATATATACACAAGTAATGAGGATTATCTACACAAATTAATCCTAATCAATCACTATCAGTAAGGAAATACTCCCTCCGTCCCAGTAATTAATTCACCCTTTTTGGCCCGGCACGCAAATTAAGGGTGGAGAAAATGTTGTGAGTGTAATAGTAAAATAGGAGAGAGAATGAGTGGAGGAAATAGTAAATTTGAAAAATGTTGTGAGTGTAATAGTAAAATAGGAGAGAGAATGAGTGGAGAAAATAGTAAAGATTCTTTGACAAAAAAGGAAAGGTGAAGCTTTAAATGGGACACCCAAAATGGCAAAAGGTGAAGTTATTAATGGGACGGAGGGGATATTATGTAAGGGAAATATTTGATTTCCCTGTAATCTCGTGATTCCCTGTAATCTTGTGATGTGAATCCTTTGCAATCCCGTGAATATCGCTAACACCCCCCTCAAGCGAGAGACGGGATTCTGACCAACTCGAAGCTTGGATCGAAAGAGTTCAAAGAGCGGCCTAGCTAAGCTTTTTGTGAATATGTCGGCAATCTGAAGAGCAGAAGGGACGAACTTGGTGAAGAGCTTGCCGGAAGAAACTAATTCACGAACAAAATGGTAGTCCAAGTCGATGTGCTTGGCACGCTTATAAGCAACATGATTTTGACTTAGAAAGATAGCACTCTTGTTATCATAAAGCAAGAGTGGAGAGTTAGGAAGCTGAACATGAAGCTCACGCAAGAGATTAGTGACCCAAACTATTTCAGCAGCAGTGTTAGCCATTGCACGGTATTCCGACTCACAACTTGACCGAGCAACTGTGGGTTGCTTCTTGGTACTCCAAGATACCAGATTACCACCAAGAAAAATAGAATAACCATAAGTAGATCGTCTTGTTTCCAAACATCGAGCCCAGTCCGCATCAGAGTAGCCTTCAAGTGATGAATCTGGGGAGTAAGAGAAGGACAGACCGAAATTGAGAGTTCCTTTGACATAACGTAAAATGCGTTTGACTGCCTGGAAGTGATCAGTATTCGGTGAATGAAGAAACTGGCTAACAAGGTTGATAGCATAGGAAAGATCCGAGCGTGTTATTGTCAAGTATTGGAGCGCTCTGACCAAGGAGTGATATGTGGTGGGATCGGCAAAGGGAGAACCTGCACTAGTAATAATAGTTCCAGCCGAGAGAGGAGTTGAAACGGGCTTTTAGTCAAGAAGCTGAGCTCGACTAAGTATATCATGGGCATATTTAGAATGACTGAGAAAGAGACCCGAATCAGTATAAGTGACCTCAAGACTCAAAAAATAATTAAGACGACCAAGATCTTTAATAGCAAACTCAGCTTGAAGACGAGAAATAAATCGATGAAGAACATAAGGTGCATTACCCGTGAGGATTATATCATCAACATAGACAAGTAAATAGAGAATGGCAGACCCTTGACGAAAGATAAAAAGAAATGTATCAGCACGGCTGCAAGAAAAACCAAGGTGTAAAAGGAAAGCACTAAACCGCTAAAACCAAGCGCGAGGTGCCTGTTTAAGGCCATAAAGAGCTTTGTTTAACTTGCAAACGTGATGAGGATGATGGGGGCATGTAAACGGTTTCAGAAAGAAGACCATTTAGAAACGCATTTTTGACATCAAGTTGATGTAGAGGCCACTTGTGAAGCACGGCTAAGGATAGGATAATGCGGACAGTAGAGGCCTTGACAACATGACTAAATGTGTGCGAATAATTGAAGCCATTAAGTTGGGTAAAACCTTGAGCCACGAGACTGGCTTTATACCGATCAATGAAACCATCAGCAAGATACTTCGTACGAAAAACCCATTTGGAACCAACAACATTTGCACCATATGGACGAGGGACAAGATCCCAAGTATTGTTTTGGCGAAGAGCCAAAATTTCTTCATCCATGGCGGCTAGCCAGTGGGAATGTTTTGCTTCTGATTTGAACCTTTTAGGTTCAGATGCAGCAAGTAGAGAAGTGAGGAGAGCAGTGTGTGCGATGTCCATAAAGTGCCTGGGCTTGAAAATTCGGACTTTGGACCGTGTAGTCATGGCGTGTCCAGTAGTTGCTCGAGACGAAGGAAGTCTTGAGGGAGCCACAGAAGGAGATGGCACAGGTTGAAGATGCTCATTATGAGAAGTGGGCTGTAGCGGAGAAGCTAGTGGCAGGCGGCTTATTGAATGTACGCTCGCCGAAAAATAAATTTTGAGAGTCGCCACGCCGTTTTAAAGGAAACATTGAAAACCTTTTTGAAAGAGAACTTGGGTTCGGGGGTCAGGTTACATGTTGGGAAGAACCGAGAGTTCACCCAATACGCCTCGTCCGTGGACGAGTCTTTCTATGTTCAAGATTCAAAACATCCAAGAATGTGTGCAAATTATGTGTGACAAGATATGTAATGAAATGCACATTAATGCTTCATTTTATTACTCAATCTGAAGGAACAGTACATCTTGTGAGCCTTTTACTGTGGGAGGCCACATCCCACTTTACAATGCTATGAACAACTTACAACTGAAATGGACCAGCTGCAGACTGGTTACATGTGTCGCGTGACACAGGACCTGGGAGGGTCAAGTATGTCACATGAAACATCGATACCAGCTTGCAGAGATCTTACAAAGCTCAAATTACAGCAACATCAAGATCGACAGATTTGCAAAGCCACTAATAGAGATCAGCACCATCACCTCAAAGGAGTGTGGACATTGAGGATCCACACTCTGTTTTGAGTGATAAGTAGACTGGATGAACGACTTACAGATGAGAAGATGGCCTTTGCATAGGGCTAGTTATGTCACACTACACAGGACTAATGAGGTCAATTGTGTCGTGTTACATAACGTTACCTTCTGCAGAGACCTTACAATTTGAATTCAGATTCAACAGAAAACAAATCAGATCCAAACACAATACCAATTCAGTTCAGGATGTTGCAAATTAATAACGAATTGACCAAGGGGGTATGGATATGGAGAGATCCACACTCCCTTGGCAAACAAGCAATAATTCCAACAAATCACATCACAAGCATGAACAATAACAAGAACAGCAGGTTAAACAGAGAGATAGTGATTGGGACTTGATAATTGAAGGCGGATGGAGCCTAATTATCAAGTCCAAGGAATAGGAATTGTGTGAATTGACAAAGCATGATAGAGAGAGAGGGGAAGGGAGTTGTTACCCTTGTAGATCCACCACCACTACACCAAGTCAGGTGCAATGGCCTTCTAATCAGCTGCAGTATGTGGATTTGTGCACAGGAAGAGCTTCTGGTCTTGGATCTTTAGTGGTGTATGTGTGTGGGTATTGAATTGGTGTGGGGGAGGATGAATTGATTGAGAGAGAGGGAATTGGTGTAGGTTTATGTGGAAGGAGGAGAGAGACGGGTTTCTGAGGGAATTTTGGGTGGGTGACTTTAGGGAGTGGAAAAGGGATCCCCAAATGAGAGGTGCAGGTCTCTATTTATAGGCTGCTGATGATGGGCACATTGTGTCGTACGACCTCCTGCAACCATTTTCCATGGCTCGAGTTGTCGCGTGACACAACATGTCACTAACCGTTTCTGGCACCAAAACCTGGTTCTGGAACATTCCAGGTTAATAGCCAAAAGGTCCAAAACTGGTTTATTCCTTGTAGGTCCTTTAGCATGAGAAAAGTACTGAAAAGTACTTCCTTCGCAAGAAACTTATAAAAAGTTCCCGGGAGTATCGGAATGGATAAGGAATTTACCAAAATGCCCCTAGTGCGATTTCATCATATTAAAATGCACCTAAAAAGGGTCACAAATTGGATTGGCGTACTTACAGAGCCCCTCGGCAACGTTACTTATGAAAGAAGTGAGGTTGTCGATAAGAAAAGACCCAATCCCAATGAGCGATTGGGGATATGGTGGATGGCTGGACAATGATCAATGTGAGATCGGATGGCTGAACCTTTGGAGAAAGGATTCCTACGTATCCCTAGGAGGGAATCAAGCCGGTCGTAGTTCGAAGGAGTGACTATTAGGTGAAAGAAACCAGGGCAAAAGGGTAGAAATATGCTTTCATACCTTTGCTGTGCTTACCTGGCTGATGATGATTGGCCGTTCGACAAGGGCATTTGCTGATGATCTTCCGTCCAACACGGGCATTTGATAATGACCTTTCATCCAACATGGGAATTTTGAGGATGATCTTTCGTCCAACACGGGCATTTGATAATGACCTTCCATCCAACACGGGAATTTTGAGGATGATCTTCCGTCCAACACGGGCATTTGGTGATGATCTTCCGTCCAACACGGGAATTTTGATGATATTCCGTCCAACACGGGCATTTGATGATGACCTTCCGTCCAACACGGGAATTTTGATGATCTTCCGTCCAACACGGGAATCTGATGATGAGCATCCATCCAACACGGGAATTGATAATGAACTTCCGTCCAACATGGGAATTGATGATGAAGAACTTCCGTCCAACACGGGAATTGATAATGAAACCTCCGTCCAACATGGGAACTTGATAATGATTCACCGTCCAACACGGGATTTTGAGGATTGATCTCTGTCCAACACGAGATATTGATGATGAGACTTCCGTCCAACACGGGCATTTGATGAACTTTGTTGATGATTCAGCCTAGCGGAACTGGCTTTTGATGATGATTTGCCGAAGCTGATGAGCACTATTGCTTGGAGATTGAGGCAAGCTCTCTTTTAGACGATGCTGATGAGTCCGAAGATGATAAGTCTAATGAAGATGATGAGGGCAGAACATGCCACCTATAGGATTTGGAATCCTTATCCAGATTGTGACTTGAGGAGCAACTCTTATGATCAGATTATGATCATTTGATTATTGTACCCTGTGGGGGAAACACAACACTCTAGGCAATTTGCAATTATTGTTAAATTTATGCATTATTAGATTTTATTGCACGAGTCCACCTCGACTGGGGATGGAAATGGAGATGAGGATCTTGCAAGGCTTGATGAATAGATATGTATATGGCAAATGATGGATTGTGTCTGGGACAAAATGTTTTTATGTATGATGGGGTGAACCCTCTCCCATGAGGTGGGGAAATGTATGAGTGATGATTGAGGAATGTATGGATGATATGATGCAGACTAGGCAAGTCGGGGATGCTCCCGGGAGTACAGATTGCAGCAGGTCCATCACCGGTAAAAATGATGTGTGTCGAGCGCCTGAGACAGCAAGCAGCAGCGGAAGTGCAGAGAATGTCCTGACTTTGAAGAGATGACCATGGCGAAGCCCCAGTTGATAATGCAAAGCAAACCCGGAGGGAAATCTGGTAAGGAGAGCTCGAGAGAATAGCTTAGCAAAGCCCCAGCTTGGAGAGATCCAATACAGCCCTATTGCAGACAGAGTCATCTTGTGGCCAAAGAGGCACCCATCATTTCAGACATTAGTCAATCAGTCATTGGAAAATACTCGGAAATGTATAGGTGCAGGGGCACATCTTTCGAAAGGTGGGAATGACTCCCGATTTTGTGTATACACACTCGCTTTAGGTTTGACTCTTTTGAGAGAGTATAAGCATCACAAGGTGTGAAAAAGTGTATGGAAGCCCCTGCTGACAGAAAGACAGTGTTTGGCTCTATTTCCCTATGATGTAGAAAAGAAGACTTGTCGAGACACTTGAAAACTTGTCTTATTCGTGATGATCACAAGGCTGCTTAAAACCCTTTATTGATGTTCGGGTTATTCGACCACTAATCCTGATATGAACAAATATTTTGATTAATCCTGAGGAGAAAGTCGACTGATATCGAGAATCAAACTCGGAAAGATGGAATGAAGGATTTGTGTATAGGGACAGCCCTTGAGGAGACCGGATTTTCTGAGATTTGTTTGTGATTTCGACTGGATCAATTATGGTTGCCTACATTCCCCTCCTTGTAAGGAGCTCAGGTCGCCGTAGTTAGGGCTTATCCCAATTGAAAAGAGGAGGAATATGAAATTTCGAGATTTTGAGGACCTTTGAGGATTTTTTTTTTTTTTTGAGAATTGGAGAATTGAAGAACATGTCCCCTTGGAGTGTCGATGAAAGACACGGTTGCGAAGCCCCAATGGGACGTTCACAGCAAGTGTTTGTGGAGGAGAAATGAAATATGCTCACATGAAATGTCGAATGAATGGATTGAATTTGCACAATCTCTGATTGATGATCTTTTGAGTCGAGATGGATTAGGTTCCAATCTAAGCAAGAAATGAAGCATTAATTTGATTTAGATCTTGAAGATATTAGAAAGAAACTTCTATCCGGTAGGAACTGTAGCTGGGTTTCGGGGTTTTGACCGGCCATCGGGTAATTTGGAACATCATGACCTCTTAAGATGAGAGGTCGGCTGGGCTTTTTGCTGACTGAACCTCTAAAGATAAGAGGTTGGCTTGCAGGGATGTGTTTGGGATTTCTAAGGCAAGGAAATCGATTGTCTTTAAGAATGAGAGGTCAAAATTTTGACTTTAGCCAAAGGCAAGGGTAATGGTAATGGGAGTATCCTCTAAAAGCGAGGGGACGGCTTGGAATTGGTTTCGGTCATGGGAATATCCTCTAAAATCGAGAGGATGGCTGGAAATGGTTGGTGAGAGGAAATTCAAGCTAACGAGGACTTTTGCGAATTTGCGAGGAATCGGGCTCCTTTTGAACATTGGAGAGCTTCTTGAGATGTTGGGGACTTTTACTGAATTGCGAGGATCTAAGGTCCTTCTTTTGAAAAGCCACTTTGAGAAGTTGAGGATTCTTGATGAATTGTGAGGATCTGAAGTCCTTCTTTTGATAACTTGGAAGGCCTCTTGAGGAGTTGAGGATTATATTTGTCCTTCCTTCATGACTTGAGTATTTTGTGCACCGCCGGTTCTCGAAGCTAACTTCTTGGCATTGCTTGGACTTCTCTCGGCAAGGAGCAAAGGTGATGGCTAAACAGGGTTTCAAAACATGCCGATCTTGAAATGAAAGGGTATTGTTTGGTGAGGGTGGGGTAATGGCTTCCCTAGGGTGAAAGGCTTCAACCGCAATCCTTACCGGATGATATAAACGAGATTAAGTCTTCATTGCTTGCTTAAGCTTAATTGAGAAATATTAATGTAAATCCAATGAGCGACGGAATGATGAATATGATGAAAGAGATGTGAGCACATGAGATGCGAGATGGAGAATTGATAATCCCCACTTTGAGAAAGATATCAGTCGATTTTCTCACTCCGATCAATTTAAATATTAATCATTTCAAAGCATTAGTGATTGAGCAGCACAAGTGATCATGTAGAATGAGACCATTTCAATTAAGTATAATGTGGGTGTACAAGTGATGTCTCGAGTCTAGCAAAAAGAGAACAAAGATTTTATTACTACAAAGCAAAAACTGGTCCAACTTGGACTTGACAGACTCAATGACAACACAAAGGACACTCTAGAACCTATGACGCTTAACTGACTGACTTTTCCATCTTCGGATGGTGGAGCCTCTGGGCTTCTGCTGATATTACTGAAGAAGATTGGAGACAACATTGGGGCGAGCCTTCTCAACCTTGCCCTCATCAACAAGCTTTTGGATGAGCACTTTTAGGGGAGTGTAATTATTGGTGTCATGGCTGGGATACTGATGGTATTGACAGTACTTGCTATGATCCAAATCTGGATTGGGTTTGACAGGGTTATAATTCTCGAGGGGCTTGATCGTCCCAGTCTTAACCAAGATAATAAATGCCTCCTCAGTGGTCATACCAAGATCATCATATTTCATCCTTTGACGGAATCTCCCGCTGCTTGGACCAATGCTTCCCCTCTGAAGGTTGTTGATACTATTGTCTTTTGGGACCATGGGAACTGGATTGATCATCTTGGAACGATAACCACTAACATTGCCGGCCTTGGCTTCCGGGGTTAGGTTGAAGAGTCGATTCTCGCTGCGAGCTCCCATGCCTACCATCTTCCTTAAATCAGGATACCATCCAGTACCTATGGCTTCACGAAGAGATGGCTTCACACATGACAAAAAGATGTCCTTTTGATCTTGCTGAATGAACGCTCGCCAAAAAAATAATTATGAATTATCTTGGGAGTCGCCACGCCATTTTTAAGAAAAACATTGAAAAACCTTTAAAGAGAAAATGGGTCCGGGGGTCAGGTTACGTGTTGGGAAGAACTTGAGAGTTCACCCAACACGCCTCGTCCGTAGACGAGTCTTTCTATGTTCAACATTCAAATCATTCAAACGTGTGTGTAATTGTGTGAAGCAATATATGTAATAAAATGCATTTTGATGCTTTGTTTTATTGATTAAAATGAGAGATTACAACTTGTGAACCTTTTTACTATGAGAGGCCACATCCCACTTACAATTAATGAAAATGAATTACTAGGCAATGGGTTGAGGCAGTCTGTCCAGGGCCACGGGTGTCATACGACACATGACTGCTCAGGGCCTTGGGTGTCACACGACACAGGATTACCCAGGAGCGTGGATGTCGTATGACACAGGGACCCATGCTCAGACTGTCTCTTACAAAAGAGAGTGGTCATGCCACCAATATCATTCTAAAGC
Source organism: Adenophora triphylla var. japonica (assembly GCA_022495995.1). Classification (NCBI taxonomy): domain Eukaryota; kingdom Viridiplantae; phylum Streptophyta; class Magnoliopsida; order Asterales; family Campanulaceae; genus Adenophora; species Adenophora triphylla. The sequence continues at coordinate 62,425 of JAFEMH010002875.1, forward strand.
TAAGAAGCTAACTAGAACAATGAAGATAATGAGATAAAGAGTATTATGGGAAGGTCATGGGGTTTCAGTGACCCAATGTGAATGACCACATTTCTTGGGTCACAATTAAAGAACCCTCACTTCCTAACTCAAGCAACGACAGTAACAAATGAGTATTGTGGGAGGATCATATGGCGTTGATGGCCAAATATGAATGATGGGCCATCACCTCCTAACTCAGACAAGCATGATCAAGATTGAGATTCGGGTGAGTGTGGATATGGAACGATCCACACTCGCCGAAGTATCCAGTGTACAAATATTATCACAAGACTGGACACAATATTCAGATACTAAAATAAAACAAGCTTAACCAGATCCCAGATCAAACCATTGCATAGGTAAAACACCAAGTTAAGATTCAGAATGTGAACATCACAAATATATCATAGTATGAACAAAGCAAGACCATTCTAATCACAGATTAACAGATCCCAGCTGATGAACATGAAAATGGCATAAACAACAGAGAGATGAAGAGTTTAGGGATTAGAAATTACCCTCGTAGTATCCATGATCCTTATACCACGTTAGGTATAAGGAGCTTCAAATCGGCTTCAGAGCCAGAGAAAGAGATCGAGCTCAGAAATAGCTTCAAGGCTCGGCTTGAACTGAGCGGAGTGGCATCAAGGCTCGGAACAGGCCGGAGGCTGATAGATGAGGTTGGCCGGAGTTTATTGGTCTCTGTTGTGGGTTTAGAACAGGGAGCGGGGCTTTGCTTTGTTGGTTGACGGGAATCAGATCGCCGCCGTGGCCGGGAGAGAAGGGGAGCGTTGATTTGGAAAGCCCAAGAACTGGTTTGGATGAGCAGGGCGATTTAGGATGGGAGGGCGATTTAGGGAGCCATTGTCGTTATTGTTGGAGGAAGAAGACGATTGGGGAGGGGGCTATGGTGGTCGCCGACCTTGTTTACGTATAAAGAGAGAAGGTTTTTGTGGAGAGAGAGGGACTTCCGCCGGCGAACTGGTTTTGGGAGTGAGGGAGCTCGGCGTTGACGGTGAGGGAGAAGACCGGTGAGGAGCTCACCGTTGTTTGGATATGGGTTTAGATATGAATGGAGATTGAAGGGGATTAGGTTGTTTGAAGACGGCGGAGGGAGATGCTTGGTGTTTGCCCGTGAAGGGTGATCGGAGAAAGAGTTGTCGACTGATTTGGGGAGCCAACAATGGCGTTTATGGCTCTCTCTCTCTCTCTCTCTGATTTACGGCTAGAGAGAGAGAGAGGAGAGAGAGAGAGAGAATTGATTAGGGAGAAAGCAAATCAAATCCCCCTTTTTTGTCTGTGTCCTCCTCCTTACAAAATGAGGATATTATTCCTTATTTAATAAGGATTTGGAAATGGTTTGGGTGTCGTATGACACCGGTTTTTTTCAGGCAGAATGGGCCGAATTGAATAAGGCCCAAAACTAATGAATAAAAATAATGAGCCCAAAATTAAATGAGCCCAAAAAAAGAAAGCATACCCAAAAACACGAGTTCGGGTCGGGGTACTCACAGAGCCCCTCGGCGACGTCACTTCCACGGGAAGTGGGGTCGTCGATAAAAATGAGAATCCCGAGCCGTACACGAACGTCGGGGAAAGAGATGACCAAGATGGTCAAGTGGCTGGACCTTTTGTGGAAAGGTTCCTACGTATCCCGTGGGGGAATCAAGCCGAATCGTAGTTCGTCAAAGGTGGACGTTTGCGTCCCGGGGAAATCGACCATGATGGTCATGCGGCTGGACCTTTTGTGAAAAGGATTCCTACGTATCCCGTGGGGGAATCAAGCCGAATCGTAGTTCGTCAAAGAGGTGGCGCCAATGAAAGGCCACGGGCTTTGTACCCGAAAGTGACTGTTCCAAGGGGAGTCACCCCGAAGATGGGTGTTTGCACCCGAGATTGACTGTGTCTGAGGGGAGTCACCCCGAAGATGGGTGTTTGCACCCGAGATTGACTGTGTCTGAGGGGAGTCACCCCGAAGATGGGTGTTTGCACCCGAGATTGACTGTGTCTAAGGGAGTCACCCCGAAGATAGGTGTTTGCACCCGAGATTGACTGTTCCAAGGGGAGTCACCCCGGAGATGGGCATTTGCACCCGAGATTGACTGTTTGTTCCGAGGGGAGTCACCCCGGAGATGGGCATTTGCACCCGAGATTGACTGTTCCAAGGGGAGTCACCCCGAAGATGGGTATTTGCTCCCGAGATTGACTGTTCCGAGGGGAGTCACCCCGAAGATGGGTGTTTGCACCCGAGATTGACTGTTCCGAGGGAGTCACCCCGAAGATGGGCATTTGCACCCGAGATTGACTGTTCCAAGGGGAGTCACCCCGAAAATGGGCGTGTGTACCCAAGGTTGACTGTTGAATGGGGATTCACCCCGAAGATGGGTGTCTGCACCCGAGATTGACTGTGTATGAGGGGAGTCACCCCGGAGATGGGTGTTTGCACCCGAGATTGACTGTTCCAAGGGGAGTCACCCCGAAGATGGGTGTTTGCACCCGAGATTGACTGTTCCAAGGGGAGTCACCCCGAAAATGGGCGTTTGTACCCAAGATTGACTGTTGAATGGGGAGTCACCCCGAAAATGGGCGTTTGTACCCAAGATTGACTGTTGAATGGGGAGTCACCCCGAAAGATTGACTGTTGAATGGGGAGTCACCCCGAAAATGGGCGTTCGTACCCAAGGTTGACTGTTGAATGGGGAGTCACCCCGAAAATGGGCGTTTGTACCCAAGGTTGACTGTTTAATGGGGAGTCAACCCGATGATTTTGACTTTTTTCTTTGGGAGTCACCCGCGAATTTTGACTGTTTTGATGGGGAGTCACCCCGCAAATTTGACTGTTTTGATGGGGAGTCACCCGCAAATTTGACTGTTTTGATGGGAAGTCACTCCGATGATTTGACTTTTTTCTTTGGGAGTCACCCGCGAATTTGTCTGTTTTGATGGGGAGTCACCCCGATGATTTGACTCTTTTCTTTGGGAGTCACCCGCAAATTTTTACTGTTTTGATGGGGAGTCACCCCGATGATTTGACTTTTTTCTTTGGGAGTCACCCGCGAATTTGACTGTTTTGATGGGGAGTCACCCCGATAATTTGACTTTTTTCTTTGGGAGTCACCCGCAAATTTGACTGTTTCGATGGGGAGTCACCCCGATGATTTGACTTTTTTCTTTGGGAGTCACCCGCGAATTTAACTGTTTTGATGGGGAGTCACCCCGATGATTTGACTTTTTTCTTTGGGAGTCACCCGCTGGGATTTGATTGTTTTTGGGAGTCACCCGATGATTTGATTTTTTTCTTTGGGAGTCACCCGAGGATTTGACTTTTTTTTATGGGGAGTCACCCCGATGATTTGACTTTTTTCTTTGGGAGTCACCCGCGAATTTGACTTTTTTCTTTGGGAGTCACCCGCTGGGATTTGACTGTTTTAGGGAGCCACCCGCGAATTTGACTTTTTCTTTGGGAGTCACCCGCGAATTTTGACTGTTTTTGGGAGTCACCCAAGGATTTGACTATTTTTTTTTGGAAAGTCGCCCGCAAATTTGACTGTTTTTTCTTTGGGAAGTCACCCCGCGATTTTGACTGTTTTTTGGGAGTCACCTAAGGATTTGACTATTTTTCTTTGGGAAGTCGCCCGCGAATTTGACTGTTTTTTCTTTGGGAAGTCACCCCGCGATTTGACTGTTTTTCTTTGGGAGTCACCCAAGGATTTGACTATTTTTCTTTGGGAAGTCGCCCGCGAATTTGATTGTTTTTTCTTTGGGAAGTCACCCCGCGATTTGACTGTTTTTCTTTGGGAAATCACCCCGCGAATTTTGACTGTTTTTGGGAATCACCCAAGGATTTGACTATTTTTCTTTGGGAAGTCTCCAGCGAATTTGACTGTTTTTCTTTGGGAAGTCACCCCGCGAATTTGACTGTTTTTCTTTGGGAAGTCACCCCGCGAATTTGACTTTTTCTTTGGGAGTCACCCGCGATTTTGACTTTTTCTTTGGGAGTCACCCGCGATTTTGACTTTTTCTTTGGGAGTCACCCGCGATTTTCACTGAGTGGGGAATCTGTACGGTCTTCCGAACCGGGTAGTTTATAGCCATTCCGGGCTATTTTTTGTGTTTGGAAACTGTACGGTTTTCCGGACCGGGTAGTTTATTGTCATTCCGGGCCATTTTCTGTGTTGGAAACTGTACGGTTTTCCGGACCGGGTAGTTTATAGCCATTCCGGGCTATTTTCTGTGTTGGAAACTGTACGGTTTTCCATACCAGGTAGTTTATAGCCATTCCGGGCTATTTTCTGTGTTGGAAACTGTATGGTTTTCCGGATCGGGTAGTTTATAGCCATTCCGGGCTATTTATAATGATTTGAGAAAAACTGTGAGACGGGTGTTTGCACCCAAAAGAAGTGAGAACGTATGGTGCCTCAAACCGAGAAAGTAATGATGATTTGCAGGTGAATATGCTTTCATACCTGTGCTGTGCTTACCTGTAGCAGCCGGAGGGACTGAAGCTACGGCTGATGATGAAAGGTTGATTTGCCGTGCGAGGGACGGTCTTTGTTGATGATTTTTCGTCCAACAAGGGGATTCTGATGAAGACGTGCCCATGAGAAAGGGCTCTTGGTGAAGATTCGCCCATGAGAACGGGCTTTTTGAGATGATTTGCCCATGAGAACGGGCTCTTTGAAGGTCTGCCTATTTGAAGGTCTGCCTATGAGAATAGATTCTGAATGAAGATCTGCCCATGAGAACGGGCTCTTGAAGATGGTTTGCCCTTGAGAATGGACTCTTGATGGTGAAGCGCCCTTGAGAATGGGCTCTTGGAGATGGTTTGCCCTTGAGAACGGGCTTTTGATGATGACTTGCCCTTAAGAACGGGCTCTTGATGATGAGCTGCCCGTGGGAAGGGGCTCTTGGTAATGATCCGCCCGTGGGAATGGGCTCTCGATGATGAAGCGCCCTTGAGAATAGGCTTTTTGTGATGGTTCGCCCGTGAGAAGGGGCTCTTGGTAATGATTTGCCCGTGGGAATGGGCTCTTGATGATGAAGCGCCCTTGAGAATGGGCTTCTTGTGAAGGTTTGCCCTTGAGAAGGGGCTCTTGGAGATGGTTTGCCCTTGAGAATGGGCTTTTTGTGAAGGTTTGCCCTTGAGAACGGGCTTTTTGTGAAGGTTTGCCCTTGAGAACGGGCTTTTGGAGATGGTTTGCCCTTGAGAATGGGCTTTTTGTGAAGGTTTGCCCTTGAGAACGGGCTTTTGGAGATGGTTTGCCCTTAGGAACGGGCTTTTGGTGGTGATTCGCCCATGAGAACGGGCTTTTGATGATGACTTTCCCATAAGGATGGGATTTTGGTGGTGATTCGCCCATGAGAACTGGCTTTTTTTGGTGATGAGCTGCCCATGAGGACGGGCTTTTTGAAGATGAGGCTAAAGAGCCCTAATGCTTGGAGATTGAAGCAGCTGAAGCTCTTTTCGATAAGCATTGCTGATAGGTCTGAAGATTACGAGACCTATGAAGATGGTAAAGGCAGAATGTGCCACCTGCAAGATTTGAACTCTTTGTCTAGATTGTGATTTGAGGAGCAATCCCCATGATCAGATTATGATCACCTGATTATTGTGCCATGTGGGGGGGAAAACACGACACTCTAGGCACTTTGCCTTTTATTCGATTATTGAAATTTTGCTTATGCATTATTAATCTTTTGTTGCACAAGTCCATCTCAACTGGGGATGGAAGGGAAGTGAGGTTTTTTTGCAAAGCTTGGCAAGCGGATATGTGTATAGCAATTATGCTATGATGGATTGTGTATGGGATGAATGTGTATATGATGATGTATGGGTTGGACCCTCTCCCATGAGGTGGGGAAATGTATGAGTGATGAATGATATGGTGCAGCTAGGCAAGTCGGGGTGTACTCTGAGAGTGCAGACGGCAGCAGGTTTATTGTTGCTGATAAGGACAAGGTATGTCGCGCGCCTGAGGCAGCAAGCAGCAGAGAAAGTGCAGAGAATGATCCCGGCTTGACGAAGGGATGACTAGGCGAAGCCCCAGATCTTGGTGAGGTGACCATGGCGAAGCCCCAGCCGATGATGCGAAGCAAACCCGGAGGGAATCTGGTAAAGAGAGCCTGAGGGAGCAGCTTAACAAAAGCCCCAGCTTGGAGAGATTCAACGCATCCCTATCGCAGACAGAGTTATCTTGTGGCCGAAGAGGCGACTCATCGTTTCATACCGCAGTCAATCAGTCGCTGGACAAGACTCGGAAATGTATATGTGCAGGGGCACATTTTTCGAAGGTGGGAATGGATCCCGATTCTGTGTATGACACTCGCTTTTGGGTTTGACTCTTTTGAGAGAGTATAAACATTGCAAGGTGTGAAAAAGTGTATGGAAGCCCCTGCTGACTGAAACAGTGTTTGGCTCTATCTTCCTATGATGTAGAAAGAGAAGACTTGTCGAGACACTTGAAAACTTGTCTTATTCGTGATGATCACAAGGCTGCTTAAAACCCTTTATTGATGTTCGGGTTATTCAAAAACTAATCCTGATATGGACAAATATTTTGATTAATCACGAGGAGAAAACCAACTGATATCAAAAATTAAACTCGAAAAGATGGGAAGTGTATAGGAACGGTCTTTGATGAGACCGGATTTTTCGAGATTTGTTTGTGATTTCGACCGGACCAATTATGGTTGCCTACGTTCCCCTCCTGATGAGGAGCTCAGGTCGCCGTAGTTCGGGCGAGTCCCGATTGAAAAGAGAACGAAACTTTGAGATTTTGAGGACCTTTGAGGATTTTTCCGAGGATTGGAGGATTGGAAAGCATGTCCTCCTGGAGTGTCGATGAAAGACACGGATGCGAAGCCCCAGTGGGACATCCACGACAAGTGTTTGCGGACAAGAAATGAAATATGCTCACATGAAGTGTCGAATGGAAGGATTGAATTTGCACAATCTTTGATTGAGGATCGTTTGAGCCGAGATAGATTTGGCTCCGATTTAAGCGAGCAATGAAGCATTAATCTGATTTAAATCTCGAAGATATTAGAATGAAATTACTATCCGATAGGGACTGTAGCTGGGTTTCCAGGCTTCGATCGGCCATCGGGTGATTTTGGAAGTGGATGACCTCTTAAGATGAGAGGTCGGCTGGGCCTTTTACTGACTGAACCTCTAAAGATGAGAGGTCAAATTTTGACTTTGGCCAAAGGCAAGGGTAATGGTAAGGGAATATCCTCTAAAATTGAGAGGATGGCTTGGGATTGGTTAAGGAAATGGGAATATCCTCTAAAATCGAGAGGATGGCTTGGGATTGGTTAAGGTAACGGTGAGAGGAAGTCCAAGCTATTGAGAAATTTTATGAACCTTCGAGGGTTTGGGCTCTTTTATGAACACTGGAGAGCCTCTTGAGAAGTCGGAGACTTTTGCTGAATTGTGAGGATTTAAAATCCTTCTTTTGATGATTTGGGATGGCCTCTTTGAGGAGATGAGGACTCTTGCTGAATTGTGAGGATTTAAAATCCCTCTTTTTTTTTTTTTGATAACTTGGAAGGCCTCCTGAGGAGTTGAGGATTATATCTGAGATTGTGAGGATTAGAGAATCCTTCTTTTGATAACTTGGAAGGCCTCTTTGAGGAGTTGAGGATTATCTTTCCTTCCTTCACAACTTGAGTATTTTATGCATCGCCGACTCTCGAAGCTAACTTCCTTGGCGTTGCTTGGACTTCTCTTAGCAAAGAGCGAAGGTGATGGCTAAACAGGGTTTCAAAACATGTCGATCTTGAAATGAAAGGATATTATTTGGTGAGGGTTAGGTAATGGCTTCCCTAGGGTGAAAGGCTTCAACCGCAATCCCTACCGGATGACCTAAACGAGATTAAGTCTTCATTGCTTGTTTAAGCTTTAAATGAGAACAGATCCAGCAAATTCATCGAGCGACGAGATGATGAGGATGATGAAAGAGATGTGAGCATATGAGATGCAAGATGGGGAGTTGGTAAGCCCCAATTTGAGAAGGATATCAATTGATTTTCTCACTCAGATTAATTTAAACATGAGTCATTTCAGAGCATTAGTGGCTGAGCAGCACAAGTGATCATTTGGAATAAGACCATTTCAATTAAGCGTAATGTAGGTGTGCTAGTGATGTCTCGAGTCTAGCAAGAAAAGAAACAAAGATTTTTATCATTGAAAGAAAAGACCGGTCCATCTTGGACTTGACAGACTCGATGCCTGAAAGGGACATTCTAGAACCTACGAAGACTGATTGACTTCTCTGTCTTCAGATGGGAGGAACTCCAAACTGGCTAGCCACCACATTTTCTGCACCAGACATCTCGGATTCTGAGTCAGATGAAGATCACTCGGGCACTTGAACTGCTTCCTCTTTGGGAACATGGACCAATGAGCGTCGGGAACGAGAGCGCACACCCAACTTGCCGTAGCTGTAGAGGCGAAGGGGTGATTTGTAAGGTGGCGGATAGAGAACCTTGAGGAGGTAAGGGAGAGGGAGGAGATGGACTCATGCAACATCTTATTAATGGTTTGAATAAGAACAATTTTTATTAGTCCTAAGAATGGTTGGAAAAGGGGGAAACCTTCTTTTTCGCATTCTACGCTATTCCTGGACTAGTGGGTTCCGCCGGTATTGCGCTCCCGGGACGGACAATCCCGGCAGAGGTCATATAGGGCACGTGGAACCCACCAATCAAAAGGCAAAACGAATCTATGGGCATACAAGTCAAAACAAACCAAACTCGAGATTTTCAAAATCAAATCCAAGTCAACGTCTAGACTCGGGAAGAGAGTGGGTCGAAAGTACGTTTGAATGTACGAGACCGCAATTTGCAGGTAAATTCCTGGGAAAAATTCGGCATGACCTCTCCTCTTTTCGATTCGAAAATCCGGCATGGCCTCTCGTCGCTTCATGGCAAAATTTCGGCATGGCCTCTCGTTAGTATGTGTCAAAAATTCGACATGGTCTCGCGTTAGCACATGTCGAAAACGCATTATGACCTCTTGCGAAGCCAAATCGAGAAGTCGACATGTACCTACATCGAGACGTGTCAAGATTTTGACATGTACTCACGTTGAGTTATGTCATAATTTCGACATGAAGAGGGAGAGTATGCCAAGATTTTGGAGACGAAGCACGACTCGGACTTTGTGAGAAAATTTTGAAAGTCGAGTTTGAAAAATGTTTTGAAAAGTATTTTGCCAAAAACCAACCGGTCACGGTAAAAAGTGTGTCACGGACAAGTGTTGGCTGACTCACAGGCTAGGAGGACTTTAGGCGCTCAAGCGTAAGCGAAACACGTCACTGTCCGCGATGTCGTCCGTACACTCCCGGGTTCTAACTCTATGTGCAGGTAGAGTGCGAGTAGTGTGAAGGTAACTTCTAGAAAAATATATTTTTTTGCTTTTTGTAAAAGATTTTTTGTCTTTTTTTTTTGTCTTTTTTTTTTTTTTTTTGTTTTTTTTTTTTTTTTTTATGGAAAAGGGGATGAAGGAAAATAACACACGCACACCCCACGTAGTATAATAATCGTGATCAATAATTTGATCATGGGGATCGCCCCACAATCACAACCTCGTGCAAAGAAATCAAATCCTCGTAACTTGACCACTTATGTCGCGTGACACAAGACTCGATGAGGTCAATTGTGTCACGTGACATAAGGAGTCATATCATAATCCGAACAATAAACCGGACCAGCCCACCCTCCAAGCACAATGCAAAATCTCACCCCAAGCACCTAATGCAATAAAGCAGAAGCCAGGGGAGGGAATAAAACAAAGCACTAAATGCATTTATACACATATTATGCCACATAACAAAGCACACATATATGAATGAAGTGAATGTTGAACAATCACAAAAGTTTGACCCACTTTTGAAAATAGGTTTAAAGTCCCCAGCAGAGTCCCCACTGAATGAACGCTCGCCCGAAAAATAATGTAAAAGATAAAATATGATTTTATCTTGAGAGTCGCCACGCCGTTTTTAAGGAAAACATTGAAAAACCTTTAAAGAGAAAATGGGTCCGGGGGTCAGGTTACGTGTTGGGAAGAACTTGAGAGTTCACCCAACACGCCTCGTCCGTAGACGAGTCTTTCTATGTTCAACATTCAAATCATTCAAACGTGTGTGTAATTGTGTGAAGCAATATATGTAATAAAATGCATTTTGATGCTTTGTTTTATTGATTAAAATGAGAGATTACAACTTGTGAACCTTTTTACTGTGAGAGGCCACATCCCACTTACAATTAATGAAAATGAATTACAAGGCAATGGGTTGAGGCAGTTTGTCCAGGGCCACGGGTGTCATACGACACATGATCGCCAGTGGCCTTGGGTGTCACACGACACAGATTACCCAGAGCGTGGATGTCGTATGACACAGGACCCATGCTCGATCGTCTCTTACAAAAGAGAGTGGTCATGCCACCAATATCATTCTAAAGCTAAGAAGCTAACTAGAACAATGAAGATAATGAGATAAAGAGTATTATGGGAAGGTCATGGGGTTTCAGTGACCCAATGTGAATGACCACATTTCTTGGGTCGCAATTAAAGAACCCTCACTTCCTAACTCAAGCAACGACAAGAATAAAATGAGTATTGTGGGAGGATCATATGGCGTTGATGGCCAAATATGAATGATGGGCCATCACCTCCTAACTCAGACAAGCATGATCAAGATTGAGATTCGGGTGAGTGTGGATATGGAATGATCCACACTCGCCGAAGTATCCAGTGTACAAATATTATCACAAGACTGGACACAATATTCAGATACTAAAATAAAACAAGCTTAACCAGATCCCAGATCAAACCATTGCATAGGTAAAACACCAAGTTAAGATTCAGAATGTAAACATCACAAATATAACATAGTATGAACAAAGCAAGACCATTCTAATCACGACAATGTATCCTGCACTCGATGAACATGAAAATGGCATAAACAACAGAGAGATGAAGAGTTTAGGGATTAGAAATTACCCTCGTAGTATCCACGATCCTTATACCACGTTAGGTATAAGGAGCTTCAAATCGGCTTCAGAGCCAGAGAAAGAGATCGAGCTCAGAAATAGCTTCAAGGCTCGGCTTGAACTGAGCGGAGTGGCATCAAGGACTGGAACAGGGCCGGAGGTTGATAGATGAGGTTGACCGGAGTTTATTGGTCTCTGTTGTGGGTTTAGAACAGGGAGCGGGGCTTTGATTTGTTGGTTGACGGGAATCAGATCGCCGCCGTGGCCGGGAGAGAAGGGGAGCATTGATTTGGAAAGCCCAAGAACTGGTTTGGATGAGCAGGGCGATTTAGGATGAGAGGGCGATTTAGGGAGCCATTGTCATTATTGTTGGAGGAAGAAGACGATTGGGGAGGGGGCTATGGTGGTCGCCGACCTTGTTTACGTATAGAGAGAGAAGGTTTTTGTGGAGAGAGAGGGACTTCCGGCGGCGAACTGGTTTTGGGAGTGCGGGAGCTCGGCGTTGACGGTGAGGGAGAAGACCGGTGTGGAGCTCACCGTTGTTTGGATATGGGTTTAGATATGAATGGAGATTGAAGGGGATTAGGTTGTTTGAAGACGGCGGAGGGAGATGCTTGGTGTTTGCCGGTGAAGGGTGATCGGAGAAAGAGTTGTCAACTGATTTGGGGAGCCAACAATGGCATTTATGGCTCTCTCTCTCCCTCTCTCTGATTTATGGCTAGAGAGAGAGAGAGAGGAGAGAGAGAGAGAGAGAATTGATTAGGGAGAAAGCAAATCAAATCCCCCTTTTTTGTCCGTGTCCTCCTCCTTACAAAATGAGGATATTATTCCTTATTTAATAAGGATTTGGAAATGGTTTGGGTGTCGTATGACACCGGTTTTTTTCAGGCAGAATGGGACGAATTGAATAAGGCCCAAAACTAATGAATAAAAATAATGAGCCCAAAATTAAATGAGCCCAAAAAAAGAAAGCATACCCAAAAACACGAGTTCGGGTCGGGGTACTCACACTTGCACAGGGATTGGCTCAGAAAGCTCATTCAGCTTAGCGTTCCACCTCTTATAGAACTCGGTGATTGACTCATCCTGTTTCTGAATTGTACCGACCAAGTCGTCTCTAGTTGTGTGCCATTCAAGGTTCCCACGATACTTTTCAAGAAAGGCCTAAGTGGTATGACTCCAAGTGGCTCGAGCTACTGGCTTAAGAGTTAGAAACCATGTCAAGGCAGGTCCTTTGAGTGTGAGATGAAAGTGCTGAGCCATAAACTCGGGATTACAACCCATTGCCCCCATGGTCATCACATATGTGTCGATATGGGTTTTCGGGCATGCTGAGCCATCAAATTGTATTTTGGGCATCTTAAACTTATAAGGGAGAGGCTTTACTTGTTCTGGATCAACAACTTTGAGTCCACTTGATCCTACAGTCAACTTGTTAATCTGCTGCTGCATCTGCTTCAACAGTGCAGTCACCTCCAGAGTCATCCCGGGAAGTTGGGGAAAAGCAGGAGCAATAGTTAAAGGCACAGAGCTGGCTGATTGGAAGGAAGACGGCTGAGCTGACCAAGATGCTGAAGCTGTCAAATGATTAGACTGACCAGTTGGAGAATTCTGATTCTACAGTTGTAAGTACGCCAATCCAATTTGCAACCTTTTTTAGATGCATTTTAATGTAATAAAATTGCATTAAGGGGCATTTTGGTAAATTCCCGGTCTATCCCGAGACTTCGGAAACATTCCATAAGTTTCTCGCGAAGGAAGTACTTTTTTGTACTTTGCTCATGCCAAAGGACCTAAAGGGAATAAATTTGTTTTGGACCTTTTGGGTTTTATCCCAGAATGTTCCAGAACCAGATTTGGTGCCAAAAACGGTTGATAACACTTCCTGTCACGCGACAACTCGAAGCCTTGGAAAGTGGTTACAGCGTGTCGTGCGACACAATGTGACCATGATCAGCAGCTATAAATAAGACCCTATCCCTCTCAGAATTGGATCCCAATTTCCACTCCATAACGTCACTCTGCAGAAATCACACCAGAACCTCTCTCTCTCCTCCTCCCACACAAAACACCAACCAATTCCCCTTCAATTCCTTCATCTCTCATATACATCCTACCCAATTACCTCCATACTTAATAAACACCTTGAAGACATCAATCCAGCACTCCATCTGTGTATAAATCCCCACTCCAGCAACTGAATCGAAGACTTTTGCACCTAACTTGGTGTGGAAGTTGAGGACTACAAGGGTAACACCTCCTTCCATCTCTCTCTCTCTCTCTCTCATTTGTTTTCTTCATTGCAATTCCTTCCCCTCCACTTGATAATGAGGCTCCATCCGCCTCAGATTATCAAGTGACAACTGCAATCTCTCTGTTTAAATTGTTGTTACTTGATCCAATTGCATGTTCATGATGTGATTTACTTGTAATTGAAATTTGGGTGTCAAGGGAGTTTGGATCTCCCATATCCACACTCCTTTGGTTGATCTGTCTTTGATTCGTGTTGTTCTGAATTGCCTTGATATAATTGCTTGATCTGGTTTGGTATCTGTTAAATCTATCTCTTAGTTGTAAGGCTCCTGCAGATGGTAAACATGTGTCACGCGACACACTCGGACATAAGGAGTCCTGTGTCACGCGACACATCGTGCCCATCTACAGGGATCATCCTTCAGTTGTAAGTTGTGTTGCCTAGTCTAATTGTCACTCAGTTGAGGTGACTGTGTTGATTTTAATGTTCAAATCTGTTCTGTAAGCATGCTTTGTGTTCTGAGGTTGCTGTAATCTGGGTGCTGTAAGATCTCTGCAAAGTGACCATTGGTGTCACGCGACACAACCTACCTCCTAGGTCCTGTGTCATGTGACATAAGTGGCCCTTTGCAGAAGACTTGGTTTCAGTTGTAATCTGTTCTCCTTGCTGTAATGGGATAGTGGCCTCCTTGATCAATTGGCCTACAAGTTGTAATAATCTCATTCGTTTAATAAAATTCATGTTTTATCGCACTTGTCTATTATCATTGTTTGCACATGTTTTGACTTATTTGGATGTCTAATTTAGAAAGACTCATCTACGGACGAGGCATGTTGGGTGAACTCTCGGTTCTTCCCAACACGTAACCTGACCCCCGGACCCATTTCTCTTTCAAAAGGTTTTTCAAAGTGTACCATTAAACATGGCGTGGCGACTCCTAACTTTTTCATTTGAAAACCGAAATTTTTTTATTTCGGGCGAGCGCACATTCAGTGGCGACTACTGGGAAACACTTTTAAAAAACCTGTTTTTCAAATCTAAGAGGGTCATGCTTTCGTTCACTTAGACATCCAATGTATTCATCCTATGTGCATCCTTGATGATCTTTTGTGGTACATGCATTTTTATGAGATTTTATGACTTGTGTGTCCATTGTGTGCTTCTTGTGGCAATTGTATTATGCTTTGTTGTGTTGCTTTGTTCCTTGCCGAGGAGAGGCAGGGGCTGATTCCAGTTTTGCAGGGATTCTGGTTTAGTGACTATCCTAGTCGTGCGACAGCATTGTTCCTTGTTGTCCTGTGTCACGCGACAGGAATGGTCACTGAACATGTCTCAGGTGCTGGTTTGAGGGCAGTCCCTTGAATCAAGATTGCTCAGTTGATTGATGTTTCCCCTTGTTCCCTGTGAGAGTGTGTGTGTTTTTTCTTTTTCTTTTAAAAATAAAAAAAAATAAAATAATAAAATTTTTATTGTTTTCGTAAATAAAAGAATATAGTCATCCACACACTATACCACATAGATTTAGAACCCTCGGGTGCGATTGACGGCATCGCGGACGGTGATAATATTCGCCTACGCTTGAGCGCCTAATGTCAAACCCATTCCCCTAGTGCGTTATAGGTGGCGCCACACTTAAACCTTACCCACAGTTGGTTTTTGATACAACGTTTTGATCACACCTAAATGAATTGTTTTTTGAAATTTACAATAGGTCCTTACACCTTCCCCAAAACCTTGCACCTTGTGGGCATGTTGCCAATGCAAGATGGTTTTAGGTGGGGACATGTCACTCTTGTGGCATGTCCTAAACGAGAGATCATGCTGCATTGTCACCGTGCACCGACGAGAGGTCATGCCGGATTTTTCTTGGAAATTCTTCGAGAATACCCGTTATGCTGCCCAAATTTTCCCAGAAATTTGGACCACTCGTTCGTCTCACATCGTGTTAGGTCTTGTTTAGGTATCATTACCTATTATTAATTTCAAATACAAAACATTTAGTGTGATTTGAATGTAGAATCTCTAGGTTCCCCAAGGTGTAGTTTGCGTAAATAAAGGCTTCTCCTTTCCCAACCGTACTTAGGATTAAAATACTGATTTATACTTGAAGATAAATAATTGTTTGCTCTAGTCTGTCCCTCTTTTCCTTTCCCTCTCCCGTATTTCCTCAAAGTATCCTTCCTCCACTACCTTATAAACCCATATCTACCCTTTGTAGCGGTGACGAGTCGGGTGCGTGCTCTGTTATCCATTGTTCTTTGGTTCGTGTCTCCGAAAGTAGTTCCAATTTCTTGCAAAGATCTCATCTGTCCTGCTATTCGAGATGTCTGGTGCAAAAGACATACCATCCGCTCAGTCTGGAATTCCTCTCACTCCAGGTCAGTTGGACATGAGTGATCTGTCAGTAGCAGAGTTGCGAGCTGCTCTCGAGGCTGCCATGGTTCGTGAATGCAAGGCTCAATTGCTTGCCCAAGTTGCTAAAGCCCGAGAGGAAGAGACGCAGCTAGGTTTGTAGAAGCGATGCGCGTCCGAGGGATCGCAATAATTTGCCACGAAGATGGGTCGTACGAGGAAATTATTGGTGCTAACAGTGTTGGTTATGGGAATGGAAGTGTAATGAAAGGGGTGAATGAGGATGAGCAAGATAAAATTCTTCCCCTAGCACCTCAAGTGGTCCAAACTCAGATTAAGGATGAACAACAGATCCTTGAGGCTTTCAGTTTTCCTAATCAATTTGATTTGAAGAGTTAGTGTCAGCAAGATTCCCGGGGGTCATGTCATCATGTGAACAGTTATTCCAACCAGAAAGGACCGCTGCTATTCCACTCTGACCAGGCTCCTCTTCAAGGAAGTGTTTCCTAACCACCAATGAGTTCATATGGCTTCAACTTAGTACCTCCGCAAGATCAGTGTTCAGGACCAACCTCATACGTAACTGTTAATCAAATGTCCTTCATTCCAGTCGTGAATCCTATCCAGCAAGGGACACCAATACCCAAGTCCCCTCCAAAGGCAGTTCAGATGGAAAGGAAGAAACCGTACTGGGGTAAGGTGGGAATTCCTATGAATGATTTCCTCAAGGTTTTGGTGAGCGGAGGACTGGTTCAGCCGCTAGTCAACTATAGCCCTCCTCATAAAAATATAAAGCTGGATCCAAGCAAATATTGTTACTATCATCAATATTCGGGCCACACCACTTGTGAATGCAGACAGTTGAGGGTGATCATCCAGGAACTCATTGATGAAGGGAAGATCGAAATGGGCTCCCATGAAGAAAGCAGTGTCCGGAATCATAGTCGGTTTCCACCTCGCAAATAGTGAGAATTTGATGACATTGGGATAACAACTGAGGAAGCTTTCAACGGATTGATGCGAAGAGGGATGATCAGACCCCTTGATAACTACAGCCCCATGCATCGCAACCCGAAGCTGGACTTGAGCAAGTATTGTTACTATCATCAATACCCTGGACATGTGACCAACGACTTCGTCTCTCTAAATCTCCTGATTCAAAGGTTGGTTGATGAAGGTAGGATTGATAAAGCTCCTCCCAAAGTGGTTACCGATCCTCTTCCACCATTTCAAGGGTACCCCATGTGAAGAAGTCAGTCAGTCATCGTAGGGTCTAGATTTGATTTATTTTTGATAACAAATGTCTCTTTTATGATTTGAGTCTGCTATGTTCATGTTATGAGACTTTTATTTCAGTAATAAAAGTTTTGTTTCTCTTCTTGATAGTCGAGACATCACTAGCACACCCACGTTACACTCAATTGAAACGGCCTTATTCCACATGATCACTTGTGTTGCTCACTGACTAATGCTTTGAAATGACTAATGATTAAATTAATCAGAGCGAGAAAATCGACTGATATCATTCCCAAACTGGGGCTTACCAACTCTCCATCTTGTATCATATGCTCACATATCTCCCGTCGTCCTCATCATCTCGTTGCTCAATGAATTTGCATGAATCTTCCTCAATAAGCTCAAGCAAGCAATGAAGGCTCAATCTCGTCAGACTCATCCGGTATGGACTGCGATTGAAACCTTTCACCCCTAGGGAAGCCATTACCTCTCCCTCACTAAACAATACCCTTTCATTTCAAGATCGTCATGTTTTTGAAACCCGTTTAACCATCTCCAGAAGAAGAGGGACTATCCTTGAGACTCCCATGATTCAAAAGAAGATCGACCATCTCCAAGCTCAAGAACGGCAGAATGCAGTGATCCATCCTGGGGACTAGCTGAAGTTTTCTCTCTGAAAAAAAAAATTGAAAAAAAGAGAGAGACAAAATTGAAAAAAGAAAGAAGGATAAAAAAAAGAAAGAAAAAGAAAAGAAAGAGAGCATAATCCCCAGCGATCCTCTCGAAGGCAAAAGTCAAAAGATCCGGTCGTTACTCAAGAGGAGTCTCAGAGGGAATAAAGGAGTAATAAAAGTTTTGTTTCTCTTCTTGCTAGTCGAGACATCACTAGCACACCCACGTTACACTCAATTGAAACGGCCTTATTCCACATGATCACTTGTGTTGCTCACTGACTAATGCTTTGAAATGACTAATGATTAAATTAATCGGAGCGAGAAAATCGACTGATATCATTCCCAAATTGGGGCTTACCAACTCTCCATCTTGTATCATATGCTCACATATCTCCCATCGTCCTCATCATCTCGTTGCTCAATGAATTTGCATGAATCTTCCTCAATAATCTCAAGCAAGCAATGAAGGCTCAATCTCGTCAGACTCATCCGGTATGGACTGCGGTTGAAACCTTTCACCCCTAGGGAAGCCATTACCTCACCATCACTAAACAATACCCTTTCATTTCAAGTTCGTCATGTTTTTGAAACCCGTTTAACCATCTCCAGAAGAAGAGGGACTATCCTTGAGAGGATATTCCCATTACCATTACCCTTAACCTTGGCAAAGCCAAGATTGACCTCTCACCCTTAGAGGCAAATCAATTCCCTCACCTTAGAAACCCCAAACACATCCCTGCAAGCCAACCTCTCGTCTTTAGAGGTCCAGTCAGTAAAAATCCCAGCCGACCTCTCACCTTAAGAGTTCATGATATCCTAAATAACCCGATGGCCGATCGGAGCCCTGAAACCCAGCTACAGTTCCTACCGGATAACAGTTTCATTCCAACATCGTCGAGATCTAAAACAGATTATTGCTTAAAGCGGAGCCTAATCCATCCCAGCTCAAAGGACCACCAATCAAAGATTGTGCAAATTCCATCCGTTCATTCGACGTTTCATGTGAGCATATTTCATTTCTCCTTCGCAAACACTTGCCGTGGACGTCCCACTGGGGCTTCATATCCGTGTTTCCCATTGACACTCCAAGAGGACATGTTTCTTCAATTCTCCAAATCCTCAAAGGTCCTCAGATCCTCGAATTCCAACGTTCATTCTCTTCATTCGGGATAAGCCCGAACTACGGCGACCTGAGCTCCTCCCAAGGAGGGGAACGTAGGCAACCATAACTGGTCCGGTTGAAATCACAAACAGATCTCAGAAAATCCGGTCTCCTCAAGGACCATTCCCATACACTTTCCATCCTTCCGAGTTTGATTCTCGATATCAGTGGGCTTTCTCCTCGGGATTAATCGGAATATTTGTTCATATCGTCTTTGGTGGTTGAATAACCCGAACATCAATAAAGGGTTTTAAGCAGCCTTGTGATCATCACGAATAAGACAGGTTTTCAAGTGTCTCGGCAAGTCTTCTTCTCTACATTTTTAGGGATATAGAGCTAAACACTGTATTTCTGTCAAGCAGGGGCTTCCATACACTTTCCATACCTTGTGTTACTTATACTCTCCCAAAAGAGTCAAACCTAATGCGAGAATGTCATACACAAGTTCGAGAGCCATTCCCACCTTTCGAAAAATGCGCCCCTACACGTAAGCATTTCCGAGTCTTGTCCATCGACTGATTGACCGAAGTTTGAGAAAAATATCCTTTTGGTTACATGATGTGTTGTCTATAATGAAGCTATGTGTCAGACTGGGGCTTGGTCAAAGAAGAAGAATGATGGGTTCATTTGTTCAAAATACCGGGGCTGGCTTTATAATCTCGATCCTTGGGAATGGATTTGTTACTTAAGGCCTACTTCATGCTAGGGTCACTGAATTTCATACCCTATGCAAAAAAAAAAGTAGAGGTTTTGAGGTAATGTGGAAGCTGGGTCTAGAAGACCTGTCAGCATGACTTGTTGTGTCACGCGACAGGATGTTTTCATGTTGTCCTGAGTCGTGCGACTCCATTAGCTCAACACCAGACATCAGCAAGCTGCAATCTGTTCTCTACCAGGGCACTCCCCGACTTGTTCAAAGCTGCAAACAATCAACCATTACCCTGCAATTAGCTCGGGAGAGGATTCATACACATACAAACCATCATTCCATATACACTTGCCATACACAATCAAATCATTCAAACCACACTCATATCAATGCCATAACCATTCAAAAACCATTCCTTCCTATTCTTCCAAAAAATAGGACTCGTGCAAACAGCAAAAAACCTAATAATAATGTACTAAGTCTAGAAAGTGCAAAGCAAATAGTTTTTTTTTTTTAAAAAAAAAAAAAGAGAAGAGTGTTTGTTTGTTTCCTCCAAGGGGTACAATAATCAAAAAGAGATGCAATTTGGTCCAATAGGCTACTTCGAGCCATCACCTTCAGAAACGTAGTCACCACCATCATTATCACCTTCGCTGCCCTCTCCATCTGCATCCTCCTCCTCAGCCTGTTCGTGACTCGGATCGACAGCAGGATCGTGGTAAATGACGGGATCATCACAGAAAAGCTCATGAACAGCAAGGATAACCATGGTCTCAATCTCGTAAGGATCGCCAGAAACATCACTCTCTGAACTAGAAGGACTAGGAGGACGACAAGAGGCAGTCTTGGTCCTAGGTATATGAGGATCACCCGCAGCCGCATCAGTACGAGACCTCTTCCTGTCGGGCAAGCTGGGCGTAGAATCATCATCAGAGATCTGAGCCAAGCACCGCTCCCTCCAATAACGGGCGCTCCTCTCCAGCTGATCGATCATATCCATGGATCCAGTATAGTACCGAACAAAGCTCCAGTAAATGTCAGTCGAGACCTGGTACAACCAAACAAAGGAAGAATCAGAGACCAGTCATGACAAAAGGACAAGGGATTTAAACAGTTCAAAATAATAAAGAAAGAGAAAACAGTGCTTACAGATCGGGTACCCTCAGGAAGCTGAAAATAAGGATAAATACTGCTGGTATCAAGGGGAGCCCGTCTCAAGTGATCCCCATCCTAGAAATCAACAAAGGGAGGAGGCAAGGGTGCATCTGCCACAAACCCTGTAAAAGGGCCTGCGACCTGAGCATCGCGCCTCGGCACAACCTGCGGTGACCTCAATCTCGCAGCCACATAAGCTCTGTAATCTCCATCCCCAGTATAGTTGAACGCAGCCTTCCCCTGGATCAAAGCAACCACATCCTCTAGTTTCTGAGGAAACCACATATCAGCTGGAGGATCAACTGGGACTCTAGCAATACTACCTGGGACCATGCTGTCTACAAACTCGCTCTCCCAAATTCAGGCCATCACCAGACATGCCTACCAGAAGCTTGCGGCACTCGATAAGATGTAAAGCATGTCCTAGATCAAGCTCAGCATACCGGTCAACCCAAGGAAACAAACTTAGACTCTCGGAAACCCCTCGCAAGCAAGTCATAGTATCAGAGTAAGAAGCTGTCACCGGTCCCCTGGTATCCGCTGTCCGGACCTTCTACTGCGCGTCCTTCACCCAACGCCTCAAAGCAAGAAACAAAGTAATGGGGTACGCATCCGGGACCCGCCAAGCATAGCAACCAAATACCTCATAGGCCCAAGCCTGAAAGAGAGAGATCAAAACAGGTCAGACAAAAGTAATGAATGACAAGAAGAAAGAATATTCAAAGAAATAAAGTCAGAAGTACCTCAAAAGCCAAATGACAGCAGTTGAAGGACTTCGTCTCCCCCTGCTGATATCATCCAAAGCCAAATACAGCTTAGCAAGTCCGGCCTCACCCCAAGATAAGGTCCCCACAACGTCCCAATCTCTCAAAAGCTCCAACAAAGAAACCAGAGCAGAGGATGTGCCGTTAATGAACAGCATATCAGAAAAGCCTACCCATACAAATGCTCTGGCCAACCTCTTGGCCCTCAGCCGGCTCTCCTCAGTATCAGCCAAGTCAGCCAGATAACCCTCGCTCTGTACAACAATGTGGCTATGAAGTTCCCCCAACTCGTATCCGTTCCCCTTCTTATCCTTGGGAACGAATCCAATCAAATCCATAAAATATGCCTCAGTAGGAGGCTGAGGGTCATCCTCAAGTACAGGCTCCTCCAAGTATAATGGCTCAGCAGTAAAAGAAAGGCATGTGATAGCGGCAAAGTCATACGGCGTGACCGTCGCCTCACCCCAGGAAAAGTGAAAAGAGTGGGTAGTCTCCCACCAGAACTCTCGAAATGCCTTCACCAGTCCCACGCTCCGCTGTGTGTCTCCGATAGTCTTCGCCATCTCAAAGAACCGACCAAGCCCGGCTGCATAAACCAAGCCCTTCGGCGACTGTACAAGCTCCTGGCCGCAAGGCAAGAGGTCCCACAGCCTGCCAATGACCTGTGATGAACCCCGGGTGCGTAACTCCTGCAGGTAAACACAGCGCAGGTATGAATATCTCAAGCTTTCCCATTAAAAAGCATGTCAATCAACGTTCCTACTTGTCTTATTTACATAACAAACATCAATTTTTTATTTTGCATGTGTTTTATCCTTTTTTCCAAGCAAAATTAGGATTAATATGTTCACAATTTTTTCCCAGTTCAGATTCATGCAGTCATTCACAATTCCACAGACAAAGTTCGATTCTTTTGACATAAAAGCCAATTTTCAAAGCAATTTCGAACAAGGGTTTCAAAAAATACCATGTATTTCTTCCCGGGTGCGGAAGTGTGCTCCTTGAGCTGTGGGTAGAACTCCCCCCTCACGGCCGAAGGGATAAAGGGTCGCTGATTATGTAAAACCCCCTTTCTGCGAGCAGCCATCTCAGCTTGTTGCAGTCCTTTCCTTGTGGGACGTGCTCGAGGAGGCATTGTGACAAAAAAGACCGAATCAAACCTTGGGTGCCCTTGATTTTCCAGTCAATCCGTGCGAAATTCTGGTGTTCTCTCCCCAAAGCCGTTCGTCTCCCTCTCTAGATGTTAACGTTCAAATGAAGACTGTTCAGCGTTATAAAAGTCTGTTCTCTGGCTTTATAAAGTCGTGCGACACATCCTGTCCCTAGGCCCAATTTTTCCAAATTCCCCCCTGTGATTTAATGATTAACACTTTAATCCCTATGGCCTTGTTTTGTTGTTTTCCCCCGCAGGTACAACAATCAACTGAACAAATCTCAAGGATTGCCCCTCAAAGCAAAACTGAGATAAAGAATCCAAGTTTATCAGTCTCCCCAGCAATGTGCATCAAGATTATTGGTCCCGCCACCAAAAGCATCAACAAAAGCCTGTTCCCTAGCAAACAGAACCCACGTCACATCAAGCAAGGTTCATGATTCCTAAGATAACCAACAGTCAACAAAGACCACCTCGCACCCGGTAATTGTCAACAACAATAGCATCAGTCCCTCCGGCAGCTGCAACTTTCCGCAATAGTCAGTAACAGTAGCATCAGTCCTTCCATCTCTCTCTCTCTCTCATTTGTTTGCTTCATTGCAATTCCTTCCCCTCCACTAGATAATCAGGCTCCATCCGCCTCAGATTATCAAGTGGCAACTGCAATCTCTCTATTTAAATCGTTGTTACTTGATCCAATTGCATGTTCATGATGTGATTTACTTGTAATTGCAATTTGGGTGTCAAGGGAGTGTGGATCTCCCATATCCACACTCATTTGGTTGATCTGTCTTTGATTCGTGTTGTTCTGAATTTCCTTGATATAATTGCTTGATCTGGTTTGGTATCTGTTAAATCTGTCTCTTAGTTGTAAGGCTCCTGCAGATGGTAAACATGTGTCACGCGACACGCTCGGACATAAGGAGTCTTGTGTCACGCGACACATCGTGCCCATCTGCAGGGATCATCCTTCAGTTGTAAGTTGTGTTGCCTAGTCTAATTGTTACTCAGTTGAGGTGACTGTGTTGATTTTAATGTTCAAATCTGTTCTGTAAGCATGCTTTGTGTTCTGAGGTTTCTGTAATCTGGGTGCTGTAAGATCTCTGCAAAGTGACCATTGGTGCCATGCGACCCAACCTACCTCCTAGGTCCTGTGTCACGCGACATAAGTGGCCCTTTGCAGAAGACTCGGTTTCAGTTGTAATCTGTTCTCCTTGTTGTAATGGGATTGTGGCCTCCCTGATCAATTGGTCTACAAGTTGTAATAATCTCATCCGTTTAATAAAATTCATGTTTTATTGCACTTGTCTATTATCATTGTTTGCACATGTTTTGACTTATTTGGATGTCTAATTTAGAAAGACTCGTCTACGGACGAGGCGTGTTGGGTGAACTCTCGATTCTTCCCAACACGTAACCTGACCCCCGGACCCATTTCTCTTTCAAAAGGTTTTTAAAAGTGTACCTTTAAACATGGCATGGTGACTCCTAACTTTTTCATTTGAAAACCGAAATTTTTTTATTTCGGGCGAGCGCACATTCAGCAGAGGATCACTAGTGGGCAAGTAAGGAGCTGACCCCGGATATTGCAGAGGTGATGAGCCAAACCTAAAAGTCAAATCCATTAAAGGCTGAGACTGATATCCCTGAGGTTGAGGCTGGCTGGCAGGAAACTGCAGAAAACCACTTTGACTGAACTGATTTCTGGAGTAAGGGTGCTGATTCTGATATCGGGCGTTACCCTGGAAGTGAGGACCCTGAAACTGACCCTGCTGATACTGAGAACCTGGAAACAATAAGCTTTGACTGTTCGGAAGCTGGGATCCAAATTGGCTTAGAGGCACGGAAGCATTGGGAATTGGTGAGGAGGCCAAATCATAGAAGATCGGCTGTGGTCCTCCAACTAAACCAAAACTTGTTGGAGAGCTTGGCTGCACACCATGATTCGGAACTTGAATTGGATGATATGTTGGAGAAAAGGGAGGAAGGGAGACATTGCTGGCCTCAACATCAAACTCGTTGGCATCAGTAACTTCCTCATAAGTCCCATTAGCACGTCGGATCATAGCAATACCACGGCTTCTCATTGCTTCCACCAGCGTAGAATGTGCTGCCTCTTCTCTAGCTTTGGGGCTTGAGGGAGTAACTGAGCCTCATGCTCTCTAACTAGAGCGGCTTCCAAATTAGCCCTCATCTCTTCCATGGACAGATCATGCAGGCCTTGCTGACCTATGGCCGATGAATCCCCGGATTGAGTAGCCATACCCTTCTCTGCACTAGACATCTCTGAAACTGAATCGGATGCAAGCTCTGATGAAACTCCAACTGCCTCAAAGATGTGAACCAAATGAGCACCGAGAACTGGAGCGTGCACCCAACTTGCCGTAACTGGAGAGGAGAGAGCGTGTATAAGGAAGGGGATAGAGAACCTTGAGGAGGTATGTGAGAGGGAAGAATGGGAAATGAGACGGACTCGTGCAACATTTTATTAATGTTCAAGTAAAAATCGGTGTCTTTTAAGTCCTAGAGACGGTTGGAAAAGGAGGAAACCTTTATTCACGCAATCTAGACCTCGGGGGAACTTAGGGACACATCATCCAAAAATACACCAAATGTATTGATTAAAAATTAATAATAGGCAATGATACCTAAATAAAATCGGCACATTTATGGGACGGACAAGCATTCCCAATTTCTGGAGAAATTTGGGCAGCATAACGGGTATTCCTGAAGAAATTCAAGGAAAAATCTGGCATGACCTCTCGTCGGTGCACGTTGGCAAAGAAACATGATCTCTCGCTAGAACATGCCGTGGGAATGACATGTCCTTTCGTGAAACCATGTTGCGTTGGCAACATGCCCACACGTGCTAGGTTTTGGGATAGGTACGAAAGTCTATTAAAAATTTTGAAACAATTCATTTTAGTGTATGACGTGTCAAAACCAATCGTTGGGTAAGTTTTAAAAGTGTGATTCCACCTATGATGCGCTAGGGGGAAAGGTTTGACATTAGGCGCTCAAGCGTAGGCGACATACATCACCGTTCGCGATGCCGTCAATCGCACCCGAGGGTTCTAGATCTATGTGACGTAGTGTGCGGATGACTATCTTCCTTTATTTACGAAAATGATTTTTTTGCATTTTTTTTGTTTATTTTTATTTGAAAAAGGGGGATAAAAGGGAAAATCAACACACACACACACACCCCACAGATATACAACAATCAAATGATCATGAACTTGATCATGGGGATTGTCCACAATCACAACCTGCACCAGAGTCCAACTCCTGCAAAGTGACCACTTATGTCGCGTGACACAGGACTGATGAGGCCAGTTCTGTCGCATGACATAAGGAGCCCTATATCCAGAATCAAAATCAATAACCAGAGCCAGCCCCAGTCTCCAAGCTCAATGCAAAGCTAACCTCCAAGCATCAGCAACACAGAAAACATGGAGCACAAAGAAAACAAAGCACATAAAATGCATTTTAGGCACATAGAATGTCACACAACAAAGCACACAACAAATGAATTAAATGGATGTTGAACAAACACGAAAGTTTGACCCACTTTTTGAAAAACAAGTTTTAATGTCCCCAGCAGAGTCGTCACTGAATGTACGCTCGCCGAAAAATAAATTTTGAGAGTTGCCATGCCATTTTAAAGGAAACATTGAAAACCTTTTTGAAAGAGAACTTGGGTTCGGGGTCAGGTTACGTGTTGGGAAGAATCGAGAGTTCACCCAACACGCCTCGTCCGTAGACGAGTCTTTCTATGTTCAACATTCAAAACATCCAAGAGTGTGTGCAAATTATGTGTGACAAGATATGTAATGAAATGCACATTAATGCTTCATTTTATTGCTCAATATGAAGGAACAGTACATCTTGTGAGCCTTTTACTGTGGGAGGCCACATCCCACTTTACAATGCTACGAACAACTTAAAACTGAAATGGACCAGCTGCAGACTGGTTACATGTATCGCGTGACACAGGACCTGGGAGGGTCAAGTATGTCGCATGACACATCGATACCAGCTTGCAGAGATCTTACAAAGCTCAAATTACAGCAACATCAAGATCGACAGATTTGCAAAGCCACTAACAGAGATCAGCACCATCACCTCAAAGGAGTGTGGACATTGAGGATCCACACTCTGTTTTGAGTGATAAGTAGACTGGATGAACAACTTACAGATGAGAAGATGGCCTTTGCATAGGGCTAGTTATGTCACACTACACAGGACTGATGAGGTCAATTGTGTCGTGTTACATAACGTTACCTTCTGCAGAGACCTTACAATTTGAATTCAGATTCAACAGAAAACCAATCAGATCCAAACACAATACCAATTCAGTTCAGGATGTTGCAAATTAATAATGAATTGACCAAGGGGGTGTAGATATGGAGAGATCCACACTCCCTTGGCAAACAAGCAATAATTCCAACAAATCACATCACAAGCATGAACAATAACAAGAACAGCAGGTTAAACAGAGAGATGGCGATTGGGACTTGATAATTGAAGGCGGATGGAGCCAATTATCAAGTCCAAGGAATAGGAATTGTGTGAATTGACAAAGTATGATAGAGAGAGAGGGGAAGGGAGTTGTTACCCTTGTAGATCCACCACCACTACACCAAGTCAGGTGCAATGGCCTTCTAATCAGCTGCAGTACGTGGATTTGTGCACAGGAAGAGCTTTTGTTCTTGGATCTTCAGTGGTGTATGTGTGGGTATTGAATTGGTGTGGGGGAGGATGAATTGATTGAGAGAGAGGGATTGGATTGAGGGAATTGGTGTAGGTTTATGTGGAAGGAGGAGAGAGATGGGTTTCTAAGGGAATTTTGGCAGGGTGACTTTAGGGAGTGGAAAAGGGATCCTTGAATGAGAGGTGCATGGCTCTATTTATAGCTGCAGATGATGGGCACATTGTGTCGTAGGACCTCCTGCAACCATTATCCATGGCTCGAGTTGTCGCATGACACAACATGTCACTAACCGTTTCTGGCGCCAAAACCTGGTTCTGGAACATTCCAGGTTAATACCCAAAAGGTCCAAAACTGGTTTATTCCTTGTAGGTCCTTTAGCATGAGCAAAGTACTAAAAAGTACTTCCTTCGCAAGAAACTTATAAAAAGTTCCCGGGAGTATCGGAATGGACCAGGAATTTACCAAAACGCCCCTAGTGTGATTTCATCATATTAAAATGCACCTAAAAAGGGTCGCAAATTGGATTGGCGTACTTACACTTATCACAGGCAGGACTGCATAAGTCACATGAGCCCAAAGATGGAGACCCAATAGAAGCTGGAGACGAGCTTGGCTTGGACGGAGATGAGAAACCAGAAGTAACTCGAGCCGGCTCCATAAAAGAGGAGACTTGAAGATCAGAAAGTGAGAGAGCACCCACTGAGCTGGAATATGGAAAATGTTGTTCATCAAATTGTGTATGCCTAGTGACATATGTGCGGCCTGTTGAAGGATCGAGACACCGAAACCCCTTGTAGTTGCTGCTGTAGCCCTGAAAGATACACGAAGCGCTACAGGGAGAGAATTTATTATTCGCATAATCCCGGAGACAGGGAAAAACACGACACCCAAAAGGATGAAAATCTTCATAATTATGCGTAGTGTGATAATGTAATTCAAATGGAGTCCTTCCCTGTAATACAGATGAAGGTAGCCAGTTGATGGTATATACTGCCGAAGAAAAGGCATCAACCCATAAGGCAGCCGGGACATGAGCATTGAACATCATAGCAAGACCCGTTTCAGTGACATGACGATGCTTGCATTCGGCCCGACCATTTTGTGCTTGCGTATGTGGACAAGAGACATTATGATGAATACCCTTTTCACAAAAATATTGTTGAACTTGATGATTAGTAAACTCTATTCCACCATCACTTTGAAAAACTTTAATATTGCATTGAAATTGATTCTGAACAAAGGTAGAGAAAGCAACCAATATATCATAAAATTCAGATTTTGCTCGCAACGGATAAAACCAAGTAAACCGTGAATAGTCGTCAATAAAAATCGCATAGTAGTGATAACCATTAGAAGAACCAACAGGCGCAGGTCCCCATAAATCGCAATGGACTAAATCAGGCATGTGAGAAGCACGTTTGTTATTGATAGTGAAGAAAATCGCTTGCTCTATGCAAGTTGACAAGAAGTGCAAACTGAAGGTTTAGGCAACAATGAAGTAACTTGTAAACAACCTAACTTAACTAGAAGAGAAATGGTGTCATTAGAGACATGGCCAAGTCTAGAGTGCCATATCTCAAATGGAGCACGTAAACGACTAGTACTAGAACTAATAGCAGAAAAAAAAGCTTGATGTCCTTGCTCTAAGATGTAGAGACCACGATCACGCCTGCCTCTTGCCAAGATTTCCTTGCTGTGCCGATGCTGAATAAAAAATGTAGAATCATTAAAATGAACCGATAAGGAAAATCAGATGTAAGATTACTGATAGAGATTAAATTCTTCGTGAGTTACGGCACAACATGAACATCTAATAATTTTAAGGCGGGAGAAAGAGATAGAGTGCTAGTATGAGTTATGGAAAGAGCATCACCATTACCAACAATGACACGGTCAAGGCCAGAATAGGATTCATAAGAATCCAGAGAAGAGGATGACGGAGTCATATGTGCAGAAGAACCGGTATCCAAGTACCAATCAGAGGGCTCAGCTTGTGGGATATTATAGGAGGCAGTGAGAGCTTCCGCAAGTTGAGCAGCAGGAGTAGTATTACGAGAGTAACACTTGTCACATTTGTCCGCGTAATGACCCTCTAGGAAACAGATCTGACACTAGGGTATACGTTTTATAGTTCCACGGCCACGAACATTGAGTGAAGAACCGCCTCTACCACGACCACGACCACCATTATTATTATTTTGCCAAATGGGATTAGCAATGAAAGAGGCTAGAGGAGGGGCAGGACCACCATTCTCAAGAGAATTGAGAAAGAGAGCAAAGCTTTCCGCTCGAGGAAGAAGCTCAGCAAATGTTGGAAGTGGCACAATTGCTATCTGGGACACGGAGAACGCAGAGAAGGCAGGACCGAGACCACGGAGAAACCAATGGGATTTGTCAGTGTCATCAACACCTCGACCGATAGCAGCAAGTTGATCGCAGATAGCTTTAAAACGTCGACCATAATTAGTAACTGATTGAGGACCTTTCTTCATGGCGAAAAGGGTGTCCTTGAGGCTGACTTCCCGAGACTTGGAAGCATGGCTAAAGGAAGATTCCAGTGCCAACCAGATTGCACGAGATGAACGGCACCTAATAACCTCTGCCATTGACTCTTCCGTAAGAAAGGAGAGCAGCAAACTTTGGAGTTTCTGATCTTGATGACTCCAAGATTAAAAGGCAGGGTTGGGAGTTTTCTTGCCATCGTCAGAGACAAGTTCAGCGGGAGGCGCAATGGTGGTACCGTCAACAAAACCAAAAAGGTCTTGGCATGAGAGTATGGAAGATAGTTGGTTCTTCCAGAGTAGGTAATTGGTGGAAGTGAGTTTGACGGTGATCATGTGTATGAGAATGGCGAAGGGGAGAGAATCTGTAGAAGAAGAGGCGGCCATGGAATAGATTAGGAAAAGAATAGGGTTTCGGTATTGTTCAGACTGATACCATGAAAGGATATTTATTTTGTTCACCACAAGAATAATGGTTACGTTAGGTTACATATATATACACAAGTAATGAGGATTATCTACACAAATTAATCCTAATCAATCTATATCAGTAAGGAAATATTATGTAAGGGAAATATTTGATTTCCCTGTAATCTCGTGATTCCCTGTAATCTTGTGATGTGAATCCTTTGCAATCCCATGAATATCGCCAACAAAAACAATCATAAAGAATATCAAAAACGGGTAGACAAGAGTATTAAAGGTTCAGGAAAAAAGAAGCATAAACAACTGGTCAATATGAAGCCAGAAAAATTATGTTCTTGTTATAATCTATTCTTAATCTTAAAAACAATGTTAAGAAACGTATTTCAATGTAAAAAGCAAAAAACCGCCCAAGATTTTGGAGCGAAAGAAGAGAGAGAGAGAGAAAAACATTGCCTTGTCAGTTGTCTGAGGAAAGAGGGTAGATTGGTCATTTAAAAAGATATCATCCCAAGCTGGATCTTGTAACTTCATAAGCCAAGAAACAAGCTGCATTTGCAGGAATACTTCTAGCCATGTCAGGTCCAAACCTTATACAAACCTCTGACACCCTCTGACGCAACAATCTTTTTCAAAGCATCAATCGAGCCAGAATACTTTGGATTTTTATAATCATCTATCTGAATAACACTTTTTATAATGTCAGTTGGGTAGACAGATATCCAGAAGGCACCTCTGGCCAACCCTCTGGCCGACATTAGGGACCCTTTGCCTAATTTGGACGTGTCTTGTCCTCCGGCAAAGTATTGCTTTAGAGCTTCGTTAACACCAAACAAGGCAGCATTTCCAGGTACTTCACGAGATAATGTGGGGACTAGTCCTTTGAAGAGACCCCTTGTGCCTCCTTCGAATCGAAGAACTTGCTTTGCCACATCTATGGGTCCTCCGTATTTTGGTGCAGCACCAGGATCTAACCAGTACCTTGGGCTTGTAATCTGCTGATCATAAATACTCCCCCTCCATCCTATAAAGATGTTCCCATCTTTTACTTTTCTTCGTTCCAAAAAGAAAGTTTAATTTCCGAACTTAAGTGGTTAAAATAAATGAACATCCTAATACAACTAACATGTTTGAATAGTAATTGCTATTGCATAATTCTTACTCTCATTAAGGTAATTCTTACTCTAATTAATTACTTTTCTTCGTTCCAAAAAGAAAGTTTAATTTCCGAACTTAAGTGGATAAAATAAATGAACATCCTAATACCACTAACATGTTTGAATAGTAATTGCTATTGCATAATTCTTACTCTCATTAAGGTAATTCTTACTCTAATTAGGGATTATGATGGGAATGAAAATATACCACTAAAATGTTTGAATACTCAAACCGGTGATAAGGATCCAAAGGATCCTCCTTAATTATGACATATTTAAATTAGTGTAAATATTTATTATTGTAATCTTTTTATTATTTGATGTATATCTTTTGCTTTGCTTGCACATCAAAATAGATTGGTTAGGCTTGTATATATAAACTCTTGTGTATCAATAATAAAATCAATGTCTTTTCCAAAATATTATTTTTCCATTATGGTATCAGAGCTTTCTTGATCCACATCCCTACCCTTTTTTTTCCGGCCGGCTCTCCCAACCCTACCCTAGCGCCGCCTCCTTCTTTCAATGGCCATGCAATCCTCCACCATTCCAAACTCGGCGGAGCCAAACTCCCCTCTCATTCTTGTTAATCTCTCCAACTGTATCACTCTCACACCCTTGACCTATCTCACTTGGGCCGCCCAACTTGAATCTATTCTCTTTGGCCTTTACTTGTTGAAGTTTGTGGATGGCTCTCACCCCCCACCACCTCCTAAAATCACCACCAATAACCGTGAGGCAGACAACCCGAATTTTATTACCTGGAGCCGCCAAGACCGCCTCCTCCTAGGTGCACTCCTAGGCACCTTGGACACCACTGTCTCGCCTCTTGTTCTTCAGGCCAAAACCTCCAATGAAATTTAGACTCTCCTTCGCACCACCTATGCTAACCCTTCTAGGGGTCATATCCATCAAGTTACACTACTAGAAACTGCACCATTCCGACGAAAATTTCTGTCGGTAAAGCTTAAATTCCGTCGGTAATGTCTCTTTAGCGATGGACAGAGTTCGTCGGATACCGTCGGTAATTTCAGGTTGGTAATACCAACGGACCGTCCGTCGGTAAAAGCATTTTACTGTCGAAAATGGTCCGTCGGTAAAGGGATCCGCCGGCCGATGATAGGCGTTGTTGCCGGTGATATTACCGACGGAATAATCCGTCGGTAAATAACGCAGAATTTCCAATGGACTTATCCGTCGGTAAAATCTATTATCAGTTTTTATAAGAATTTACCGACGGAAATGTCCGTCGGTAAATTGCACCGAATTTTAAAAAAAAAAATTAATACATTTAAAAAACCACATGCAACCTCTTCAATCATCAAAATACCAACATTCATACAATTCAATTAAACATTCACTAAAAACATAAAAAATCAATGAAGCCTTATTACAATGCAACCAAGTAGTCAATGAAGCCTTATTACAATGCAACCAAAAATAGAAAAATCTGAGAAAAAAGATTCCTTAATGCCTCAAAAATTAATCTGTCATTGAGTTAACTGAATCTACTCACATTTCCTGCAGAAAACTAAGACTTGCAAATTCTTCAAGCAAAGTTCCTGTCAAATTGAGTCCCTTCAGCTGGCTGTAATGTCAGCAAATGGTAAAGTGTTAATCAAAGAACTTGAGCAGCTATTATTTACTCAATTCCTACAACATACCTTGCGGATAACAACCACTCAATAGGTTCTCAATTAAAACAGTTATGAAGCATTCTGGCTAATTTGTTATTGAAGTAATATTTTAGTACACATTATATCATATAAATGTTTGATAAATAAGAACAAGAGACCTACATCTGTGTTACGTGGCAAACTGAGCTTCTATTGAATGAGCAGTCACAAGTTACATTGCTTAAAATCTTCGAAGCAATGGTCCTGTTTAAACCTCCACCCCCACTGCAAGAACTTCTGCTAACACTCCAAAATCTGTTCTGTAGCTTCGAGGATATTGTTTGGAGAACTTGTACTGTTGTCAGAAGTGAATAATAGGAAAGAATCAGCATATTGTGTAAAAGAGATGTCGCAAAACAACCAGATTAATTTGTTTAGTTTTCAATCTCTATCAACACAAACGACATACACACAGTTAAATGATAGATGGCAATCTATTCAGTTATCTTATTACATTACATAATAATAGTCTTAACATATCAATTAGGCAGGGGAATGAATACGCTTCAGACTGACATGTAACATGCCGAGCAAATATCATTAACAAATTTAGTGTTTTAAGTGTACCTTTTAAAATTTTGTAGGTACATAAAATATCATTTCCCAAAAATCAAGGGGGTCAAGTGACCCCCTTGGCTTTAAGGTGGCTTTGCCACTGCATATGATATGAACTCCGCTTTAGTACACTCAGTCTGTGGAAAATGATGCTTACTTCAGATCATAGTAAGCCACACTATTCTGCTTACTATGATCTGAACATTATTCTGCTTGCGCGATAAGAATATAACAAATTGTTACAACGTAATATTGAACATGCTATCACATATAGGTGGCCAAGAAGTTAGGTTAAATACAATGAGATCATAGAAACTAGAATTCATATACGAAAACAGCATCCCATGGCGCGCATGCAACATAAGCAAAATATGGAGGAGAATTATGAATTGCATACCCTCAGTGTCAATATTGGTTGCGCATTGGTTGACGATGAAAAAAGTAGTTGCTGCAAGCTTTGGATAAGCGTGCACCTTGCATATTATCAAACATGATAAGATTCAAGATATAAATTCAAACTCCACACATACTAATTTTAGTGAAAACACGAGGAGATGCACAAAATATATAGAGTAAATAGTTTTTGTAGAGACGTATATTTGCTTTAGATAGGAAGGATAACTTACAGCTCGTTGATGCATCTACTTCTGTCTTCTGGAAGGGTATTTTCCAAGTCAGACTGCAGTGTCAACAAGTCTGAATGAAGGCTAGATATCTGTTGAACTATTCCAGGTGCCGATACATATGTTGATAAACCAGCTTGAGCATCTACAATAGCAATATTGTAAAGTGTAAGTAACAATTATATTGAAAATTAGATGATAATGTTTACTTTTGCAAGTACAGGATTAATTACTTGAATGGATACTTAAAAGATCTCTGACACCATGCAAAAAGGTATCTCGATCGTCAACAACTCCTAGTTCTTGTACGTCGGATGCTGCTTGAATCAATGCCATACAACGACCCTATAAAGATTAAATATACATAAAACGGAAGAACATACTCCACAAATTTCAATGTGATAAGCACAGATGAATATTAAACACAAATAACATTTCTCTAACCCCAACGAATGGCTCAACTGGGGCGTCAAAATGTATTAGGTCTCAGGTCCAATCCCTCCCAAGCCTCCATAGGGCCAATACCAATTACATTAAGTTTGGCCTTAAAAATAGTAAATATATATATATATATATATTCCTCCATCCCTAATTGAATGTCCAATTTTGATTTTGAGGGACTTTTTGAGTAAGTTGGATTTTAAGCATTTTTAGTGGTATAAATACATAAACATCCTTAATGATTTCACTAAATGACATCATGAGTATTACTGCATATTACAATATGACAATTAACAAGGGAGAGACGAGTAACTTCCCAAAAAAAAAAAAAAGACATTCATTTGGGACATATTTTTTTTGTAAAAATAGACGTTCATTTAGGGACGAGCGAGTAGAAATATTTCCCTTAGTTCAGGTCAGCATGATATATTATAATGAAGTGCCAACATACCACTCGTCCTTGGGTTGCTGACAGGTACCCTGGGAGCTCAGACTCAATAACTTTAAGCAATGAATAAGCTCCATGTATTGTCTTCTTTTCCCGCTGACATGCTAATTTTAAAATTTGATGTCATGCAAGCTGATTTATCAGATGACTTATGAACTGCCATAAAAATCATGATTGTAGTCAATTGTAACCTTATAACGCACAAAACAATAAAATAAAAACATATAGCCATTACAGTTTGCAAGCAATTACTGCTTGTGAATAATGGTTTTAGTGTCTGAATACTGATACTAATAAGTATACTTATGTTGGCTTAAGGATGTTGAACAAACTGAACAATGACACATACTGATCTAGGTTTCTTTCGAGTAACTCACGTATACTGAAGTCATGCTCTAAGATATTTAGCTCCCTTTCTCAATCATTTTCCTTTTCCCCATGAAACGCCTTCTTACATGCCAGTGGAATTTTTTAGAAATGTAGCCTAACACATTAAACCCTTCACACCCTCTAAACATCTGAAGGTACTCATAACTAATAAGGACAGCATAGCATCATACAACCTCAGCTAAAGCACAACCTCGACAATTTCAAATCACTCAATAATTAAGCATATGGCAGCTGTTCTTCGTTTACTAACGTATTTGGTTTTAGAATCTCTCAACAAGAAAAACTTAGATAAACACAGACAAACATCAGTATACAGATTGACAAGAAATTGAAAGAATAAGTGTATGTTAGTTAATGGCAGGCTAGAACAGACCTTTGGAAAAGATTATACAATGACAATGACTGCATTGATGTGATTGCTGACAGAAACATATAAAAATGGAAGAACACTAGAAGCATTACATTCAGAATGGAAGACTTATCTTTTAAGCAACAAATTTCACTACGAATTGGTTTGAATAGTTACTTACATTGGAGTATTAAGGAATGAACATAACTGTGATTCTAATGTAATTAGCTGGTCCCAAATGCTTCTCCAAGCAAGTTATAAGTACTAATTAGCGCATGAATCTACAGACATTTACAAAGAAGAAGAAGAACAAGTTCAATTTCCAAATTTATATAAATAAAATAAAATATTTGTAGTTCATTGCTTTGCCTGAGAACCAACAATAACATTATTATTATTTTATTTTTTTTTTCAGAAAATAGATGTTACAGGAGGTGCTCCGTCACAAAGCTCCATTATGCCTCGGCCAAGTGCCAACCAAGTTTCCCTGTGAAACATAAGAACAGAAGAAAGAATTGTTTCACGAGCATCCATATCACTAAGTGAAATTGAAATCATTCCATCAATTTGATAACTTAAAAAATAAAAGAAATGCCCCTAAAGGTGGATTTGCAACACTATAATAGAACAAAGAAACATAGTTGCAACAAGCGGAAAGGCAATTATGTCCCTTTCCTCACCTGGGAAAGTCCAAGAATGTTATAACCCTCGCGGAGTTGGCTCATACTCTTCACCTGTGAATTGAAGAAGCCATATACGCAGAAAAATGGTCAAACTTTAAATGCCAGGTTGTTGAAGCAAAACTATAAAATCATCCAAAAGTAAAATTGTACAGCAAAACAAACCCATTTACGTAATCCTTAATCCTAGGGTTTTGTTGTGCATCATCAACAGTAAAATTGTACAGCAAAACAAACCCATTTGCAGAAACATGAAATTGAGCATGGCAGTGATCGAAATTCTCAAAATTAAACATACGAAAATGTAGACGTACCAAGTGGGTCCCTCTATCCTTCACCGCAAAGACATATTTAGACAGTCTGGTAAAAATCCGAGCCGTGTGGTAAATTGGGGATAAATTCGGATGAGGGTTTGAGTCATGAACTGAAGTAGATCGGGATGCGGATAGAAATTTCGAGCTTGATTCGAACTTGTCTCCGGTGAATTGACGGTGGTCGGCGTCGGTGGTGGTTGGTTCCGTAGATCCGGAGTTGAGTAGGTGATTGTCGATGGGAGAGAAGGAAGTGGCGATTGAGAGAGAGAGAGGGAGAGGAGAGAGAGCAACATGCATAGAGAGTATGAAGGATTGAATTGAGTTTCCATTTGAAATTGAGTTTCACAGGAGAGGAGAGAGAGAAGAGGTAAGCGGTTAGATTAGGTTTAAGAGTGAGGCACGGTGAGGTGAGAGGCTGCAGGGTTTTATTTATGTATCGAATTACCGACGGAATAATTCGTCGGTAATCGTTAAATGTCCGCCGGTAATACCGACGGATCTGTAAATTTTCGTCGGTAATTAGTCAGATTCTAGTAGTGTTAAGGACAACCTTGATTCCTTAATCAAAACCATCCAAACTATTGCTGAATATATGCATTCCATTAAAACTTGCGCCGACAAACTAGCTATTCTTGGGAAACCATGGATCTCGAAGACATTATTTCCAAAACCCTAAAAGGCCTAGACTACGAATCCTACAAATCGGTCATTGATTCTGTCCGAGCTCGTGATCTTCCCATCTCCTTTGAATCACTCCATGAGAAACTTATACATCATGAACTCACCTTGAAACAACAAACCTCTTCAACCACTTTCCCCGCCACCGCCCATGCTGCCTCCTTCCGCCCTAATTCCAACTGTTCCACAAACCGTACAAACACCACCTTCCCGTCGCCACCCAACTTCTATGCCCCTAATTCTCCCTTTCCGTCCCCACCTCTCCTTCCTACTCCCACCACCCCTTCCTCAAACCTTTTTTAAGGGCAAGTGCCAATATTGTAGGTACGTGGGACATGTCATCTCTCAGTGTAATCGTTTTAAACGTGACTATCCCGCTGTGATTTTCCATCCTTCAATAACTCCCCCAGGCAGCCCCGGCCTAACACCACCACCGTTCAGCCTCAAGCCCATACAATCACCACTTCCAATCACACCCATCCAACCTCTTAGCTCCTCGACAGTGGTGCCACGCATCACCTTACCAATGACCTTACTAATTTCTCCCTTCACCACCCATATAATAGTTGTGACGATGTGATTATTGGTGATGACTCTTCTCTTCCTATCTCAGAAATAGGTTCTTTCACTCTCTCTTCCTCTGATAAAACACTTCATTTCAATAATGTTCTCTATGTTCCTCTTATTTCGCGTAATATTTTATCTGTTTCTCAATTTTGCAAAGATAACAATGCCTTCGTCGAATTCTCACACTCTTCTTTTCTTATTAAGGATCTCTCGAGACATCAAATCATTCTCCACGAGACAAATGATCATGGTGTTTATCTTTGGCACTCCTCTTCACCAAAATCTCTCCTTGGAACATCCGCTACTACTCATTCTTGGCATCATCGTTTAGAGCATCCCGCTCCTTTATTTCCTTTTTGAATAAACAATTTTCTCTTTCAATTCAGTCTAGTTCTTTTTCCAATTGTAATTCGTGTGACATAAT
Organism: Adenophora triphylla var. japonica; assembly: GCA_022495995.1. Lineage (NCBI taxonomy): Eukaryota > Viridiplantae > Streptophyta > Magnoliopsida > Asterales > Campanulaceae > Adenophora > Adenophora triphylla. The sequence goes on from JAFEMH010002875.1 coordinate 100,780, forward strand.
AAAAGTCATAATTTTCCTTTTGATGTTTCTTCTCTTACTTCCACTGCTCCACTTGAACTTGTTTTGTCGGATGTATGGACATCCCCTGTTCACTCTCATGATAATTTCAAGTATTATGTGATATTTGTCAATCATTTTACTAAGTATGTCTGGCTATATCCTCTCAAAAATAAATTCGATACTTTTGCCACTTTTAATAGATTCAAAGCTCTTGTTGAAAAATTCTTCAACAAACCCATTCTTCAACTATTTTCTGACAATGGAGGGGAATACCTCAAACTCATACCCTCTCTTACTTAAGATGGTATTTCTCACCTTACTTCTCTTCCACACACACCCGAACACAATGGTTATGTCGAGCGTTGCCATCGTCACATCATTGAAATCGGTCTAACTCTCCTCACCCATGCCAAACTTCCTTTAAAATTTTGGACGTATGCCATTATTACTGCCACATATTTAATTAACCGCCTGCCTACATCCACTCTTCACAATGACTCACCCTACTTTCGCCGATTTCAAAAACACCACAACTACACAAAACTTCGTTCCTTTGGTTGCCTTTGCTATCCATGGCTTTTCCCCTACACACCCCATAAGCTTGATCCCCCCTCTGTCCCATGCGTTTTTGTAGGATACTCTCCTACTCAAAGTGCATATTATTGCCTAGATCCCATTACTAATCATGTTTACACCTCTCGGCATGTTAAATTTGTCGATGATATCTTCCCTTATCCTACCCTTGTCACTCCCAGCTTGACCTCTCCTTCTGTCACTCCTTCTGTGACAGATGATATCTTCCCTTATTGCCTAGATCCCATTACTAATCATGTTTACACCTCTCGGCATGTTAAATTTGTCGATGATATCTTCCCTTATCCTACCCTTGTCACTCCCAGCTTGACCTCTCCTTCTGTCACTCCTTCCCAATGGTGCTCCCTTTCTCTTCCCATACTAATTCCTGTACCATCTTACCCATCCCACCAGCCTGCTCCTGTCTCTTCTTCCTCCATTCCGTATTCTTCTGCCCCTACACTCACTCCAGCTCCTTCACCTTCTCAATCCAACGCCCATTCAAACACTCTTCCTCTCCTCCATCCTCTACTGCCAAACATGATCCCTCCCAGCCCACACCTTCGCCTGCCCCTCCTCCTCCACCCCCACCCCCACCTCTGCCCCCCCTTCGCACTATAACCACTCTACTCTCCAATAATATCATTAAACCTAACCTTAAATATGCTAATATTGTTTCTCTTTCCACCCCCACTAGTCTGCCTACTTCTACCAAACAAACTCTCGCTTCTCCACATTGGAAAGCTGCCATGTGTGAGGAGTTCACTGCTCTTACAAAAAATAATACATGGTCATTAGTTCCTTCTATCTCTGCCCTAAATATTGTTGGTTGTAAATGGGTCTTCCGAATAAAGTATAACCCAGATAATACTATTAAGAAATACAAGGCTCGTCTTGTAGCCAAGGGCTTTCATCAACGCCTCAGTGTTGATTATTCAGAAACCTTCAGTCCGGTTGTAAAACCTGTCACAGTTAGACTTCTCTTATCTCTTGCTCTTTGTCATGGTTGGAATATTCGTCAGCTTGACATTAATAACGCCTTCTTACAAGGCAATCTCAATGAAATTGTCTTTATGTCCCAACCCCCCGATTTCACTGACACCTCTCACCCATCTCATGTGTGTCATCTTCATAAGGCTATCTATGGCCTTAAACAGGCTCCCCGAGCATGGTACATGGAACTTAAGAATTTTCTTATTTCTTATGGTTTTCACAATTCCATTGATGATTCTTCTCTCTTTATTTACTCAAAATCTTCTCACACACTTTTTCTCTTAGTCTATGTTGATGACATTATTGTCACTAGCCCCTCTTCCTCTTTTCTTTCTACTTTTATTTCTCATCTTTCTTCTCGTTTTTCTCTCAAGTATCTCGGTCCGCTCTCTTATTTTTTAGGTGTTGAGGTCACTCCCAACTCCAATGGTCTTCTTCTATATCTGACTAAATACATTTATGATTTACTCTCTCGTCATCATATGTCTCATTCGAAGCATGCTATCACACCTATGGTTACCTATCCTACCCTTACTCATCATCCGGTTACAGCCATTTGTAACCCCACTGAGTATCGGGCTATTATTGGTAGCCTTCAGTATTTATCCATCACTCGTCCCTATATTGCCTTTTCGGTTAATAAATTGGCTCAATTTATGCAACATCCTCAATCCAAGCATTGGGTTGCTCTCAAGCGATTACTTCGCTATCTTCATGGTACTTTTGATTTGCATTCAGCTTTATCACAGCTCACCATTCACTCTTCACTCTTTTTCTGATGATGACTGGTGTAAGTACCCAAATCTGGCTCATGCCTTCCGGTTAATTTTCCCGGCAATTCCGGTAATTTTTCCGGTAATTCCTCGGACTTTCCTACAGTTCCGGAATAATTTCAGAAATGTTCCAAGCCTTTTAAGGGCTGAAGGGAATGCTTGGTAATTAAGAAACACGTTTTTCTTAATTCCAAAACCCTTCTAGAAGACTGCCACCTTGCATGTTTCTAGAAGGGACTGGAATTGGCTACTTATGTCGTGCGACATAATAGGCCATGAAAAACTTCTAGAAGCTTGCCACCTTGCATGTTTCTAGAAGAATCCAGAAGTGGCTACTTATGTCGTGCGACATAACCGACCGAGGAGAGTTCTAGAAGGTTGCCACCTTGCATGTTTCTAGAAGGAAAGCAGTTATGGTTTGTTATGTCGTGCGACATAACAAGCCCATGCAGGCAGCCTATAAATAGAGGCCTTCACCTCTCATTTTAGAGACACCTCTTCCACCCCTCAGTCCCCCTCTATAGGGAATACGCCCAGAAGCCTCCTCCCTCTTCATATACCCCCAAAATATCCACTAATCCTCCCAAATCCATCCCACACACACTTTCCACACACACACTTCATACACACACCAAGAACCAAGGATTCTCAAGAAACGAAGGCTCAATCCCATCCCCAGAAACTGCTGTTTTGAAGGCCCCTATATCTAACTTGATATAGAGGGTCGTGGTCTTCAAGGGTAACGATTTTCTACCCATTTCCTTTCCTTATCTTCATCATACATGGAATCTCTATGCTAAATGCTTTAATAATGTGATATTCGAATAAAGTTGCATGCTTTAGCTTCATATTTCATAGATCCACATCGATTTCATTACATTTCCTATAAAAGCCCGGTTTGGCTTGGTTTTGCATGAACACTCAAGATGAGTGTGGATCCCTCATATCCACACCCTCTTGAAGTGTTCATTATTGTTAAACATGCTCCCTGAGATTTGTTGGTGAAGTAACTTGACCATTTTGGTGCCTTGTTACCTCTGCAAATCTCAGCTGTAAAGCCTCTGCAAAATGGCTAGTTATGTCACGCGACATAGGCGGCCTATGTCACGCGACATAAGTAGCCGGTTTTGAAGCTTCACGGTTTCAAGGCATGTCTGATGTTAACCCCCATAATGCTAATACCTGATGTTTAGATAATATCTATGTACATAATATGTCATCTTTTCATTAAAATACCATTCTCATACATAAAGGTGCATCCTTTGCACCAAAATCCCATTTTTCATGCATTAAAATCATTCCTTTTCCATTTAAAATCCCTTTTCACATTAAAGATGCACTCTTTGCACAAAGATCATTTCTTTACGTAAAAAGCACCCATTTGCAATCAAATGCATCATTTTCAAACCAAAAATGCCATCTTTTCACTAAAGTATCATTTTTACATGCATTCCCTCATGTCCCCATTAGCAACCTTGGAACGGACCGGTGTAAAAGTTCTCATCTTTGCATCGTTCCTTCCATTAAAGGTTCACGACTTCTTTAGAAAGGGACAACCATGAACCCTATATCTCCAATTATCGCTTAAGAAAGAGTATGAAGCCTCTATACGAGCTCGACCGTCTTAAAGCGTAGGATTGATGGGCTAAGGACCCTCCTTTTCTAAAGAACCTCATCTTTGACCATGAAGAGAGTCATTCTCTCGATCACGCAAGTCCCGAGGGTCCCGAGGTTAAAATGCGATGATCACAAGTCATAAGATGAGGACGGGATCATAATCCTAAATACATAAAATCCAAGGAATCCGGCGACAACCAACAAATGGTTTGTACGTCCGGAAGACAACTTGGGACATTCCCCCTTTTTTTTCTCAAACACATGCACACAAGAAAGCACGCAAGCAAGCACGATTACTGAAATCTTGGGAGACTTGCTCCGGCAAGGCACCTTGGGTGAACGCCAAACGTTCTTCCCAAGGGGTAACTTAACCTCCGAACCCATAAAACCTTTTTCAAAGTTTTGAGGTAATCAAAATGGTGTGGCGACTCCGTTTTTCAAATAACTCGGATGTCTTCAAACTCGCGTGAATCCAACACAAAATTTTGGGCACACATTCACAGTTTGGCGACTCCGCTGGGGAATACCCAAAGGAGAAAAGCTTTTATTTTCAAAACAAAAAAATCGATACTCGGTATATAGGTGGAAACCACTTACCCTTCCTGTACACTCCACGACGTGGGAGTTGGGATAACCGGTGGTTTAACAATCCACGCACCAGTATCCCTTTTCGAAAAACAATTTTGAAAAAAAAAAATAAAAGAAAGCTTTTCCCTTTGAGCGGGTTAGACTCCCATCGCCGATTTCATTAATCGTGCTTGCTTTCTTTACCATGCATTGCATCATTTGCATCTTGGAATCTGTGCATACTTTGAAACGGGAAATAACCCGAAAAATAGCAAAAGGAGTGGAACTGGAAAATTGATCCATGCGGTCGTACGGCTCAATCCTCCTTGGATTCGACCGGGCGACCTCGGTGACAATTCCACCGGGAAAAATCATGGTTAATGGGCGATCCTAGCGGCTTGGGGCTACTCGGCTCCATATTTGGCGGGGCTCCCGAGAAAAATTTACGTGCTTACGTGTTGCATTTTCCCCCGTCCCGAAAATCATTCCTTTAAAACACATTTACGAAAATCTCTGTTTTAACTCAAAAGGAACATTTTTAGGAGACCGCACACTACGCGCACTTTGATATATCACTGTACACTTTGCACGCACGTCCTTCAAACCCGAGGGTGGTTCCAGTGCGATCACGGACAGCCTTACGATGCTCCGGGCGCGCACGGAATCATCCCAACCTCCCCATGGCGGCCGGTGTCGACCAATGCACGGTCAGGTGTCACACGTTTCAAAAAACCGTGACTTTTGGTTGGTTTTTGGTCTAGTCCGTGTCATATAGCCCGATTGCATACCTCGTAAAGGTCAAGCCTTAGTTCATAACGGAAGAAGAACTACGCCAAAATTCCAACAAGGAAAAATTGGCAAGATCTCAACTCCGACATTGACTATTGACCTTGACACACGCACGGAATGCGTAAGAGTCAAGACCGAAGTCTTTGCCAACAAATCAAAAGATCTTTCGCTCAGCGAAGCTACGCCAAAATTCCGACAAGGAAAAAAAAATTGGCAAGATCTTGAACCGGCATTGACTTCGATTCTAACTCACGCCGGCGTATGCAACGAAGTTCAATGTGACACTTTGTGTCATCCGGCTTTTGCCGCCCGACCCATGCCTATTATCTTCTCGGACATTACCGAAAGTCAAAACGTCATTCGCTCAAGCAAAATTACGCTTAAAATTCTATCAAGGCGTAAAGACGAGACTTTCCGGTATTGCCTTGACCATAATCCGCATCGCTCGTGCGTTAAAAGGTCCTATGACCCGCTAGACCCGTTAGGAGCGTTCTTTACTCTCGGTCGGTGGGATCCGCGTGCCTATAGGACCCTCGCCCGGCATCCACCTGGGAGGTCAAAATACGGGTGGAATACGAGGGGCTTATAGACGTAGTGACGGAACCCGGCGATCCGGGATCTAGAGTAGTTGTGAAAAGAAGGGCAAATCCTTTTTCAACCAAATAGAAATAAATAAAAGACATTGTTTTAAGTAAATTTGAACAATTAATGTAATCATAATTACATTTTCCTATCTCTGATATCCCTAGTCGAGACCTCCTCGGTCCGGTTTCCGATTTTCTATCCCGACCTTTCATGGTCAAACCCTAATCGAGACCTCCTCGGTCCGATTTCGATTTTCTCTCTCGACCTTTCATGGTCAAACCCTAATCGAGACCTCCTCGGTCCAATTTCCGATTTTCTATTCCGGCCTTTCATGGTCAAAGCCCTAATCGAGACCTCCTCGGTCCGATTTCCGATTTTCCTATCTAGACCTTTCATGGTCAAATCCTAATCGAGACCTCCTCGGTCCGATTTCCGATTTTCTATCTCGACCTTTCACGGTCAAATCTCTAATCGAGACCTCCTCGGTCCGATCTCCGATTTTCTATTCCGACCTTTTATGGTCAAATCCCTAATCGAGATCTCCTCGGTCCGATTTCTGATTTTCTATTCCGACCTTTCATGGTCAAACCCTAACCGAGACCTCCTCGGTCCGATTTCCGATTTTCAATTCCGGCCTTTCATGGTCATATTCCTAATTGAGACCTCCTCGGTCCAATTTTCGATTTCCCATCTCGACCTTTCATGGTCAAATCCTTAATCGAGACCTCCTCGGTCCGATCTCCAAATTTCAATTTTGACCTTTCAAGGTCTCATCTTTTCCGATCAATTAGGATTAGAAAAAAATGTGTTTCGAGCAAAAGTTAAAGCGATAAGTGCATGTTACTTGAGCCTTCAGCCTAAACATTTACCTTCAAGTCTAAACCTTACCTATCCCCGAGCCTAAACCTTGCTGTCCCTTTCCCGCAGCGAGAAAGAAGTGGGCTAGAATACCGGGTCAGCGGCTTTTCAGAAAACCTTAGGTTCAGACAGTTCATCAGCTCAGAGAGATTTGACAGAAAACAGTGAGGGTGCAGGGAATCAGATGGTTAGGAAGGAAGAGTTAGTCCTGGCTTTGGAAAGCGCCCATAAGGTTCATCAAGAACAAAGCAAGCCATGCTCATTGACGCACTCCGTCGTCATGGAGTTCAGTCACGGTTGAGTCGAACGGTTCTGCTGGTGGTAGTCGAAGATGAGACTTTGGAAACAGTGATTTCGGTCCCTTCATCCTATGACCAAGACCCCCTGCCTATAACCAATACCTTCCTCCATCCACATACGATCCCTTGCCAAGGACCACTCCTCCTCGGTCCTTTCCAACATCCCGGCTCATCCGGCTCCATCGCCTCGGCTCCTCGAGAAACTGGATTGGGCTTCGCCCTCACTTTGTTCCTCGGTTCGGCCAATACACCCGGTTACGCTCAGAAGCCGCATAATCAATTTGAGTTATGTGGCTATGTTAAAGCCCCTACACCCACTGAGTGCGATCATGATTTGCCAAAGGATGATTCAAGTCTCCAGTTTGTCACCTAGGGCTTAATGAATTGGTAGTCGGTTTGCTCTTGTGTTTCCCTCCGATAAAAGTCTTGTTGCGATTTCCAATAACTCGAGAGTCCCAGTTGACCCCCATGTGGCAATATTGATGGAACAAGTAAAACAAATGCAAGAGAAGTTTGACTTCATGATGAGTATCAATACTCCCTTGACCCCGGACGTCGAACCAAGCAAGGAAATGACTCCACCAAACATGACCCAACGCCACTGAAGACCAAACAAAGAACTGCATCGTATGCCAAGATCAGCTCACAAAGGAAAGAGTGTCGTAGCCTCCTTGACCAAATCCAACAATGGAACCAACTGGACAATGGAACTCCGAGTCTTGAGAACAACAATGTCTCCCGAAAACTCCGCATACGGATATGCCTTTAAGCAAGATTCTCGAAAAAGCGATAAAAGAAAAGCCGATAAAGCCACCGGAGAATTGGAAGCCCAGGGAACCCCGGTATTCGGTTGGATGAGTCCAAACACGTGTCTTTTCCATCAATACCCTGGGCACAACACCGATGATTGCACCTATTTGAGGCATGAGATCCTAAGTTGATAGAAAATGGGAAGCTCGAGAACCTCCATGGGCCAAAACGAAAAGCTATGGTAAGAGGTCGATTCGGGATGTACAAGGTCGAAACGTCGACCGATGATTTCGGGATGCCCATGAGCAAAGTTTTCGATGATTTGGTGAAACGAGGCCTTCTCACACCTCTCGAGAATTATAAGCCAAGAAACCCCGAGTAGAGTTGACGGGACCAAGTTCTGCGAGTACCACAAGCATTTTGGGCATGTGATGCAGACAAGTGTGTGGATCGAAGAAAGAAATTCGGTGGGCGATCTACGAAGGAAAGCTCAAGTTACACAGCGAGTCCAACCCGCGAAGAGTAGCTAGACTAGGGTCTACCTATCCTTAAGTATAAAAAAAAAAAAGAAAAAGAAAATAGTCTCTCGCCAACTTTCGTAGGTCCTAGTATTTTCCTTTCAATCAAGTCCTCCACGGACATTGTATTTAATCTTCAATTTTCTATAAAAGAGTCTTCTTCTTTTCTTGCTAGAATTAAGACATTATTTGCACACCTACATTACATTTAAAGAAATGGTTTTATTTTATATGATCACTTGCATTGCTCAACAAATAATCCCTTGAAATAATTAACATTCGATTAATCGGTGTGAGAAAGTCAACTAATGCCATCAAGCCATACACTTTCCCAAACCATGTTCTCCCCATCACCTTGACCAAGTCAACGACGGCGGCATCATCAAGGGACGGAAAAGGCCACTCGGCTTCAAAAGATTGACCCCGTGTCGGCAACAACCTAGGAGCTTGGCTTAGACCTCAAGGGTATCAAGAATGTTCAAGCCAGGCTCGCCTTGGTCCTCATGTGCTTCGTAAAATAAAAAAATGTAGTGCAAAAAGAGTAATACCCACTAGGCCGAATATCCCAAAAAAAGGGCGAGCCTAGGCAAAAAACGGGGTTGCACATATATAAAAAAAGAGAATTGGAAAATCTTAGTGCAAAAGAGTAATACCCACTAGACCGAAAATCCCAAAAGGCGCCTAGGCAAAAACAAAGGTTGCACATAAAAATAAAAGAAAATGAGGCCAAGGACCTGGCGTCACCAATCAAAAGCTTGACGGACGGGCAAGACCAAAGCTCGAAAATAAAAGTTGTCGATAACAATGGGACGGTCGAAGCAAAGACGAAGCATTTAGGCACGTGCAAATCCTTTCTCCCCCAATGAAAGAGGAAGCAATCGAAGCGGCCTCGTCCAAGAATGACTTGGTCAAGGAATCATCCCGAGGCCCACGCCTCATCATCTCATCCTAGCCTTTTCACTAAAGGAACCACAAATCCCATTTCCCAAAACAGTCAGGCCAAGGCCGAACTACGGCGACACGAGCTCCTCACAATGAGGGGAACGTAGGCAACCGAAATGGTCCGGTCATAAGCATATTCAAATTCCGTAAAAATTCGGTCTCATCAATGACCTCTCTCCCATAGACACGCCAAAACCCGAAAACCCGGTCTCATCAATGACCTCCCTATACACAAACCTTTCTTTCACACCACCCAATTTTGATCCGGCATTGGTTGACTTTCTCCTCATGACTAATAAGAATGTTTTTTTTTCATATCGAGATTAGGGGTTGAATAACCCGAACATCAATAAAGGGTTTTAAGCAATCTTGTGATCATTGTAAATAAAACAAGTTTTCAGATGTCTTGACAAGTCTTCTCTTTCTACATCTTAGGAAAAATAGTGCTAAACATCGATTTTACGTCGGCGAGGGGCTTCCATACACTTTTACAAACCCTTCTACGCTTATACTCTCTCAAAAGAGTCAAACCCAAAGCGAGTTTTTGCGCCTACATTGAATAAGGCCGTCGAAATAACACAAAAATCGGGATCTATTCCCACTTTTCGAAAAAATATGCCCCTGCATGTATAAATTTCTGAAATTCTCTTCGTCCACATCTTCTTAAGGTTGACTGATTGACTAAATAAAATAAAAAAAAAGAAAAAAGAAAAAAAAGGATAGGTTTTCCCTCTTCTGCTACAATTCGCATTAGGGCTGCTTCGAAACTCTCCAAGGTTGGGACTTTGTCAAAGCGTTCCTTTAAACTGGGGCTTCTTTAGCCATTTTTGGGGTACGCATCAGGTTCTTCACTAGGTCCCTAGATAAATTCGATTTTGGTCAGATCAACCTCAGGATCACTTTCGCATGTACCAATCATATTGGGATCTTCTCCTTAGACCGGGGCTTCACCAAGACCTCACCTACTCGGTTGTCAGTAGGGCTTTGTCACCAGGGTTTTGCCAATGAAAGGATCTTTCCTTACTTCAACAAGATATGGGGCTTTTGCAGAAAGTTCTTCCTTAGACCGGGGCTTCGATAAGTTGCATCCATCCCTAGAAGAGAGGATTGGTCACTTCGACATCTGTTAGCATCAGCTTCAAATGCTAGAGTGTGAGAAAAGAACATTCACCGAGACCCGAGGTTCAAACCCGGGCCTCACTCAAGAGGGAATGCTAGTCCACATTGACAACATCTCAAGAATAATTCTAGCTCACCCGCACCCAAAGGATACGACCCCACTTGTTTGAAACCCGTCTTAAACAATTCCCAAATACATTCCATATGTACATCCAGACCCAGTCCCTACCATGTTTCCAAGAGAAAAATCATCCCTAGGCTCAAGTAACGTGCCAATTGCTAATGATAACGTTTTCTCCCAAAAGCGCCTTCGTTACTTCCGTTATAACGAGATAACGCCAGGCGACAGCTTCCTAATTGTCAAAACGTCAAAATCCTAGACATCGTTCCTAACTGTCTAGGTAAAGCTTGAACTACGATCAAGGCTTGATTCCTCCGGATACGTAGGTAGCCTTTCATAAAGGTTCACCATCCGACCACATTGGTCACCTTTTCCCTTCTCCATTCTCCAATGGTGCGTAAGCTTTTCATAAAAGTCCAATTTTATGACCATATTGGTCACCCTTTTGATTTGGAACATTCCTATGAAGGATTGGTTGTTTGACCTCCTAGGTCACCCCGTTTCCATCCTTATAGGAAGGGACCAAATATCTCTTTGCCATTGTCCCAAGGAGGCCGGGTTGGTGACCTCTTTTGGTCACCCAATTCCAACCTGTGTCCGCAATTCCATTCCAGCCCAAAGGCAATGAAAAGCACAGCTTTAGGCTTACTATGTCGCGCGACATAACAAGCCATGTCGTGCGACATAACAAGCCACATCGTAGCCGAGACATCGCAGCTTCCTGTTTTCCCCAGGGCACTCCCCGACATATCAGAAGCTGCAAATACCAATCCTACACCTCTCAAATGCATAGGGAAGGGTTCATTTACCCCATGTACACCCATACATTCATATTCAAGCCAAAAATTCATTCAAGTCACCCAGTTCTAGCCGTTTATCGTACATCATTTCATAAACGTGTGCAAAAGAGAAAAAGGCTAGCAATGTACATTCAAACCAAAATAGACCAAGTCTAAGAAATGTGCATAAGCAAAATAACATGTGTCTTCCCCAAAAAGGGTACAATAACCAAAAGTCTCGGGGGAAGGGGGCTACTCGAATCCTCTCCATCACCCTCTCCATCATCCTCTCCCTCATCTCCATCCTCGTCGTCATCCTCAGCCTCCTCTGGCTCATCGTCAGGATCGTCCGAAGGTGCCTCGTAAGCTATGGTCCCCGTGCGATAGTAGTCGTCAAGTTCCGTGATGACGACAGAGTCAAGCTCGTAGTCTGTAGCCGTCTCAGCTCCCCCATCCTCATCATCATCATCGTCAATCTCAATGGGTCTCAGAAGAGGCACATTTGCAGTCTTTGTCCGAGGCGTCGGTCCTCTAGTGCTCCCGCTGGTGCCCACGTCATCAGAGCGGCTCTTCTTCCTTCTCGGTTGGCCAGGTGGAGAGATATCAATCGAACCCTGTGACCGGCACTGATTCTTCCAGAAACTCATGCCTTTCTGGAGCTTGCCAATCATGCCCACAACGCCGGTATATGCCACTGGTCAAGTGCACCTGTAAGCTTTGGTGACACACACAACGGACATAACAAGTGTCAAAATACAGTTCTTGATAAAAAAAAAGAGATGCAAGCAATCCAAAGAGATGTAAGGAGCAATACTTACAGATCTAGAACCTCGCGGGAGCACCAGATGAGGATGAGTCTGTGACATATCAATATGGGCTCGCCTCATGCGACCGCCACCCTGATAATCAATGAAAGTCGGGGGCAAAGGAGGTCTAGCTACGTAGCCGGCCGAAGGCCCCGCGCTATGAGCGCCATAACCAACCCCCGTCTCGCGGGGATCAAGATGTCTAGCCACGTACAAAGTATAGTCCCCCTCCCGTGTGTAGAGATGTCTTTGCCCATGCCTACAATCGTAGCATCTACATTCGCCAACCGGCGAGGCAGCCACATCCTAGCTGGAGGATCATCAGGGATCCGAGCGTGCCTATTCGGCCCATGCTGTCTATACACTCTCTCTCCTAGATACAAGGCGTCTCCGAGACAAGCCCACTAGCGGCTTGCGACACTTTCTGTCAAGTGCGCGGCATGATCCAAATCCGGGTCATCGTAACGGCCGGTCCAGGGGGAACAAGCTCGGCCTGCAGTGGAATCCCTCTCGGGCATGTCGGCGTGTCGTGATACGAGGCCGTGATCCCGCACCTCGAACCCTCCGGTGTCCGGTCCGTTTCCCCGGCATTCTTTGTCCACCGACGAAGAGCGGGAAAAGTAGTGGCAGGAAACTCATCCTGTATCGCCACTCATAACAGCCCAAAGTACTCGAGGCCCAAGCACGAAAAGGAGAAGAAGAAGTCAAAACAGAAAACAAGGGATATAATGAAATGCGCAAAAGAAAAGAGATCAAGGTGAGAGAATACCTCGAAAGCCGGATGAAAGCGGTGAAGTACTTCGCCTTCCCTCGGGCGACGTCATCTAGGGCCAAATACATCTCGCCTAAGCTGCCTCCCCCGGGGACGATTCCCGACGGTATCCCGGGCTCTCAAAAGCTCCAATAGTGAAACCAAGGCGGTAGATGCGCCTGTTAATGAACAACATGTCGGAAAAGCCCACCCATACAAAAGCTCTAGCCAATCTCTCGGCTCTCGGTAGGCTCTCAACGGGATCATCTACCACAGTGTAGTCCCCTGCTCCGCCCCTCAATCGGGCCATGTAGCACCCCAACTCATATCCATTCCCTTCTTGATCCGGGAACGAAACCAAGTAAGCCCATAAAATCATCATCGTGATAGGTGGGGCTCAACTCCTGTACGAGGCTCCTACATGTAGAGCGGCTCATCCGTAAAGGGCGATCTGTGATGACCGCAAAGTCCGGCGGAGTGGCGCCGTCTCACCCCAAGAGAAGTGAAATGAGTGAGTGGTCTCCCTTTGACCGAGAACTCTCTCTGAATGCCCTCACTGGATCCACACTCCTGCGAGTGCCCCAGGTGGCCTTCGCCATCTCAAAAAATTGCCCTAGCCCAGCAGCGTAAATCATGCCCTTAGGCGAGTCCACCTGCTCCTGGCTACCCGGCAAGCTATCCCATAGCCTGCCAATCACCTCAGGGGAGCCACGGGTGCGCAATCCCTGCAAGAAAACATGGCACAAATATTAATATTTCGCGCTATTTCTTAAGATCATCCTAAGCAGAAAATAGGTCAAAACCTATCATCTAAGAGCATGCATTTCAACATCACACTTCCTAGGTCAAACTCATGTTCACAAGCCAATTCATATGAAATTCGAATGCAGTCTGAAAACTCAGTTCAAATTGATTTCACAAATTGAAAAAAAAAATTCAAGAAACCCTAGGTTTCTTACCTCATCCTTCTTCCTGGCATCCGAAGTATGCTCATCGAGCTGTGGGTAGAAATCTCCTCTTGGTGCGTCCGGAAGAAACGGCCGTTGATTCCTTTGCACCCCCTTTCTTCGAGTAGCTAAGTTGGCATGTTGAGAAGCCCTCTTGGTCGGATAGAGCCTAGGAGGCATTCTTCAATTGAATCGGACTGAGAAGTGTTGGATTTCTCTCGATTTCCTTCGAATCTCCCTCTCTCGATTGCTCTCTCTCTCTTCCTCACCCGCCTCCCCTCAATTTCAAGTCCAATTGAATTTCAAATGGCGACTGTGCGTATTTTTAATAAATCTGTCCACAGGGCCTGTTATGTCGTGCGACATACTAAGCCCCTGTGGCTGATTTTTACCATTTTGCCCCCGAAGGCTCAATTTCACGATTTTGTCCCCCGTATGCCTGTTTTACCCTTTGTGCCCCTGGACCTTTCACTTGGGCATGCAATTTCCGTTATCTTTTAACCAAGATAACATCTTTTCGTAAAATATCCCTTATCTCTTAAGCAATTAAGCTTTCTTCCCGCCGCCTCCGTTAATTCCGTTATAACGGGATAACGCTAGGTGACAACCTCCGAATTGTCGAGTTCTTCTTAACTTAAGCTACCTCTCGGTGACGTATGCTTAAGTCATTCAAACTTTGGCAACCCATATCTCGATTCGATTCGAAAGAGATTGAGACGTACGCTTAAATCATTCAAACTTTAGATACCCATATCTCGATTCGAAAGAGATTGAGAAGTATGCTCAAGTTTTCCAAACTTTAGATACCCATATCTCTGATTCGAAAGAGATTGAGACGTACGCTTAAATCATTCAAACTTTAGATACCCATATCTCTGATTCGAAAGAGATTGAGAAGTATGCTCAAGTTTTCCAAACTTTAGATACCCATATCTCTGATTCGAAAGAGATTGAGAAGTATGCTCAAGTTTTCCAAACTTTAGATACCCATATCTCTGATTCGAAAGAGATTGAGAAGTACGCTCAAGTTTTTACAAACTTTAGTTACCCCTATAGTGACGTAATGCCCTGTAGCCTATTTTACAAATTTACCCCTGTGGCTCATTTTGTTTGCCATTGGCATTTTCAATTCTATTTTCAAATGATTCGGATACGTCCCATTTCTTTTACAAAAAATTATCGGGTACATCCCACTTTCTTTACAAAATCATTGAGTCCTTCTTACTTCTTTACAAAATTTCGATCTCTCTCGCGATCTCCGTCATTCCAAGGTGGAAGAATGACATTTCGCTCTATCTTTCGATCTCCGTTATTCCAAGGTGGAAGAATAACATTTCGATCTCTCTTGCGATCTCCGTCATTCCAAGGTGGAAGAATGACATTTCGCTCTATCTTTCGATCTCCGTTATTCCAAGGTGGAAGAATAACATTTCGATCTCTCTCGCGATCTCCGTCATTCCAAGGTGGAAGAATGACATTTCGCTCTATTTTTCGATCTCCGTTATTCCGAGTTAGAAGAATAACATTTTGATTCAGTCAAAGCTTGAACTACGACCTGGCTTGATTCCTCCGGGATACGTAGGTAGCCTTTCATGAAAGGTCCAGCCACTCGACCAACTTGGTCACCCAATCCGTCTCGGCATTCGCCAGATTGGATCCTTTTCTATCGACAACCCCACTCGCCCTGCAAGTGACGTTGCCGAGGGGCTTCTGTAAGTACCCAAATCTGGCTCATGCCTTCCGGTTAATTTTCCCGGCAATTTCGGTAATTTTTCCGGTAATTCCTCGGACTTTCCTACAGTTCCGGAATAATTTCAGAAATGTTCCAAGCCTTTTAAGGGCTGAAGGGAATGCTTGGTAATTAAGAAACACGTTTTTCTTAATTCCAAAACCCTTCTAGAAAGGCGCCACCTCGCATGTTTCTAGAAGGGATGGAATTGGCTACTTATGTCGTGCGACATAATAGGCCATGAAAAACTTCTAGAAGCTTGCCACCTTGCATGTTTCTAGAAGAATCAAGTGGCTACTTATGTCGTGCGACATAACCGGCCGGGGAGAGTTCTAGAAGGTTGCCACCTTGCATGTTTCTACAAGGAAAGCAGTTATGGCTAGTTATGTCGTGCGACATAACAAGCCCATGCAGGCAGCCTATAAATAGAGGCCTTCACCTCTCATTTTAGAGACCCTTCTTCCACCCCTCGCCCCCTCTATAGGGAATACGCCCGTAAGCCTCCTCCTCTTCATATACCCCCAAAATATCCACTAATCCTCCTAAATCCATCCCACACACACTTCCCACACACACACTTCATACACACACCAAGAACCAAGGATTCTCAAGAAACGAAGGCTCAATCCCATCCCCTTAAGTCCGTTGCTTTTGAAAGCCCCTATATCTAACTTGATATAGAGGGTCGTGGTCTTCAAGGGTAACGATTTTCTACCCATTTCCTTTCCTTATCTTCATCATACATGGAATCTCTATGCTAAATGCTTTAATAATGTGATATTCTGAATAAAGATGCATGCTTTAGCTTCATATTTCATAGATCCACATCTGATTTCATTACATTTCCTATAAAAGCCCCGGTTTGGCTTGGTTTTGCATGAGCACTCCAAGATGAGTGTGGATCCCTCATATCCACACCCTCTTGAAGTGTTCATTATTGTTAAACATGCTCCCTGAGATTTGTTGGTGAAGTAACTTGACCATTTTGGTGCCTTGTTACCTCTGCAAATCTCGAATTTGTAAAGCCTCTCGCAAAATGGCTAGTTATGTCACGCGACATAGGCGGCTATGTCACGCGACATAAGTAGCCGGTTTGAAGCTTCACGATTTCAAGTCCGTAATCGATGTTAACCCCCATAATGCTAATACCTGATGTTTAGATAATATCTATGTACATAATATGTCATCTTTTCATTAAAATACCATTCTCATACATAAAGGTGCATCCTTTGCACCAAAATCTCATTTTTCATGCATTAAAATCATTCCTTTTCCATTTAAAATCCCTTTTCACATTAAAGATGCACTCTTTGCACAAAGATCATTTCTTTACGTAAAAAGCACCCATTTGCAATCAAATGCATCATTTTCAAACCAAAAATGCCATCTTTTCACTAAAGTATCATTTTTACATGCATTCCCTCATGTCCCCATTAGCAACCTTGGAACGGACCGGTGTAAAAGTTCTCATCTTTGCATCGTTCCTTCCATTAAAGGTTCACGACTTCTTTAGAAAGGGACAACCATGAACCCTATATCTCCAATTATCGCTTAAGAAAGAGTATGAAGCCTCTATACGAGCTCGACCGTCTTAAAGCGTAGGATTGATGGGCTAAGGACCCTCCTTTTCTAAAGAACCTCATCTTTGACCATGAAGAGAGTCATTCTCTCGATCACGCAAGTCCCGAGGGTCCCGAGGTTAAAATGCGATGATCACAAGTCATAAGATGAGGACGGGATCATAATCCTAAATACATAAAATCCAAGGAATCCCGAGCGACAACCAACAAATGGTTTGTACGTCCGGAAGACAACTTGGGACATTCCCCCCCTTTTTTTCTCAAACACATGCACACAAGAAAGCACGCAAGCAAGCACGATTACTGAAATCTTGGGAGACTTGCTCCGGCAAGGCACCTTGGGTGAACGCCAAACGTTCTTCCCAAGGGGTAACTTAACCTCCGAACCCATAAAACCTTTTTTTCAAAGTTTTGAGGTAATCAAAATGGCGTGGCGACTCCGTTTTTCAAATAACACGGATGTCTTCAAACTCGCGTGAATCCAACACAAAATTTTGGGCACACATTCACAACTGGGCCGGTGATAAAGATGATTATATTCCACCACGGGTTTTATTATTTACATTGGGCGAAATCCAGTTGCTTGGTCCTCCAAGAAACAAAAGGCCCTAGCTCGTTCTTCGACCGAGGCTGAGTTTCGTGCCATAGCTGATGCTACTGCTGAGGTTATCTGGATTCGCAATCTACTTTCTGAGCTTGGTGTCATTCTTCGCCATACACCAGTTATTTACTGTGATAATCTCGGTGCTACACACTACTCTGCCAACCCTGTCTTTCACTCAAGGATGAAACATTTAGCCCTTGCTTTCCATTTTGTTCGTGAGCAGATACAACATGGGCAACTACGGGTTCAACACATTTCGGGATCGGATCAACTAGCTGATGCTCTTACAAAGCCTATACCTCGTGCTCGGCTTGTTTCTCTTATTTTCAAGATTGGACTTCTCCGCGGATCGTCCATCTTGCGGGATCGTGATAAGGATCCAAAGGATCCTCCTTAATTATCTTGACATATTTAGATTAGTGTAAATATTTATTATTGTAATCTTTTTATTATTTGATGTATATCTTTTTCTTTACTTGCACACCAAGATAGATTAGTTAGGCTTGTATATATAAACTCTTGTGTATCAATAATGAAATCAATGTCTTTTCCAAAATATTTTTTTTCCATTAACCGGAACATCTTCATGGGACGGAGGGAATATATTGCACAGCTCAAATAATCCGACAGAATTTGAGAGTTAAATTCAGCGGACGGGGGAGCAAGAAGGGGGATTAGATTATACAGCTAAAAAGTTTTCGTAAAACAGGATAATATCACTACAAGAAAATAGGGAAACTGAAAATGTAATTTTGCAACCGAATTGAAATCAATTTCAGAACAGGGCAATTGAAACGGAATTTTGCAACCGAGTTGAAATCAGTTTCAGAGTAAAAAGTTCTCATTGAAATTGACGTGCAAAATTAATATTGCAACTCATATTGCAATGGAAAACCATTTGGTCGCTTTAGGTTTCGGGATTGCAACGATTTTTGAAACAGATGAACTTCTGTTTCAATTTTCTGTTTCAATTTCTGTTGCATTTTGCAACTGAATTGAATCAATTTCAGAGTAAAAAGTGCTCATTGAAAATTGAAGTGCACAATTAATTTTGCAACTCATCTTGTAATGAAAAACCATTTTGTCGCTTCATGTTTCGGGATTGCAATGATTTTTGAAACAGATGAACTTTTGTTTCAATTTTCTGTTTCAATTTCAGTTGCATTATGCAACTGAATTGAAATCGCTCGTAGTAAAAAGTGCTCATTGAAAATTGACGTTCACAATTAATTTTGCAACTCATATTGCAATGGAAAATCATTTTGTTGCTTCATGTATCGAGATTGCAACGACTTTTGAAACAGATGAACTCCTGTTTCAATTTTCTGTTTCAATTTCAGTTGCATTTTGCAACTGAATTGAAATCAGTTTCAGAGTAAAAAGTGCTCATTGAAAATTGACGTGCACAATTAATTTTGCAACTCATATTGCAATGGAAAACCATTTTGTCGCTTCAAGTTTCGGGGGAAAAGTTGGGGGAAGAATGCCGCTTAGTTTTGCAATAGTTTTTGAAATAGATGAACTTCTGTTTCAATTTCTGTTGCATTTTGCAACCGAATTGAAATCAGCTTCATAGTAAAAAGTGTCCATTGAAAATTAATGTGCATATTAATTTTGCAACTCATATTGCAATGGAAAAGCATTTTGTCGCTTCATGTTTCAGGGGAAAAATTGGAGGAAAGAATGCCGCTTAGCTTTGGATAAATAAAACTATTTGAGATGTTAGTTAGTAGTGAATTTTTTTACAAAAACATATAAAAAAAGTTAAGAATTTTTAAAGAAATGAATATATATAATAGAAAAAAGAGGGACGGACAATAGCATTTACTTTTTTAATTTTTTTTTTATACAAATAAAACTATTTGAGATGTTGGTTAGTAGTGAAGTTTTTTACAAAAAGTTATATAAAAAAAGTTAAGACTTTTTAAAGAAATGAATGCATATAATAGATAGAAGAGGAAAGAACAATAGCATTTAATTTTTTAATATTTTATTTTTTTTGATAAATAAAAGTATTTGAGATGTTAGTTAGTAGTGAAATATTTTATAAAAAGTTATATAAAAAAAGTTAAGAATTTTAAAAGAAATGAATGTATATAATAGAAAAAAGAGGGACGGACAATAGCATTTACTTTTTAAATTTTTTTTTGATAAATAAAACTATTTAAGATATTAGTTAGTAGTGAATTTTTTTACAAAAAATTATATTAAAAAAGTTAAGAAATTTTAAAGAAATAAAAGTATATAATAGAAGAGGGACGGACAATAGCATATATACTTTTTTTTTTGGATAAATAAAACTATTTGAGATGTTAGTTAGCTGTGAATTTTTTTACAAAAAAATTAAGAATTTTTTTAAAAAATGAATGTATATAATAGAAAAAAGAGGGACGGACAATAGTATTTACTTTTTTAATATTTTTTTTTTGATAAATAAAACTATTTGAGATATTAGTTAGTAGTGAAATTTTTTACAAAATGTTATATAAAAAAGTTAAGATTTTTTTAAAGAAATGAATGTATGTAATAGAAAAAAGAGGGACGGACAATAGCATTTACTTTTTTAATATTTTTAATTTTTTTTGGATAAATAAAACTATTTGAGATGTTAGTTAGTAGTGAATTTTTTTAACAAAAAGTTATATAAAAAAAGTTAAGAATTTTTAAAGAAATAAAAGTATATAATTGAAGAGGTGAAGCTTTAAATGGGATACTCAAAATGGCAAAATGTGAAGTTATTAATGAAACAGAGTGAGTATACTTTAATAAATTCTTTTATATTTTTTTGGATAAATAAGACTATTTGAGATGTTGGTTAGTAATGAATTTTTTTACAAAAAAATTTCCTGCCAACTCCAGCTTTTAAAAAGATGACTTTGTTAAATTGAGGTATAATAAAATGTGCCGAAAGTCACTTTCTCAGGCATTATCCTATTTTGATTGCATATTCCATCTTATTGGACCAACTTATTCAACTAATTTCATACTGGACTCTGATTGGGTGCTTAAGATACGTTGAGAGATTACACATCTACATCCACGACAATTATTTTGGATCATCTTTCAAATAAGCTTCACCCACGTCTTATTTTCACTGATATCCACCTAATTTTAATTTGAATTTTTCACTAATTATATGAGGAATTTCATTGTTAAAAGGAGTTTTTATTATTATTTTTTCTTTTTTCTAGTTCAGTTAAATAACTAATAAATGTTCAAACAACTGATTAATTCATTTATCAGTTTTTTTAAAAAATATTTTGTACTTGATATTTTGGTTAAACAACTGATAAATGTATTTATCATTTATTTGACAGATAAATGCACAATTTTTAAAAATAAATAAAATATATATATATATATATATATAGTAGTTTTTTTTTGTAATATTCAAGAAGTTTTTTGTAATATCCAACTTGTATGATTTTATTTTTTTTTGTAATATCTATCTTTCAAAAGTAATTTTTGGTGAATGCTCCTTGTTAAAAACCTCTGATTTTAATCAAGATTGTTACCATTTAAGTATGCCAAAATTTCAGGAAAAACACATTTTTCTGGCACTTAGAAAAAACGTGTTTTGTTTTCTCCGTCAATGTCGGTGTCAGTTTAACAAAATGTCACATAACAAAGTCATTCGCCAAGATACGTGAATAAACTCGCCAAGATAAAAAGGATGAATACAGATGCATATATAACAAACACGTGATAACAAACTACCCGTGTAATAATAACTCACTAGTAATATTAGCTTACTCTATCACACTTTCGCTTTCTTACTATATTCACATGACTTTAATATTACTCCACTTACACTGTATACGATGAAAACATTTTAATAATTTTTTTATCAATAAGACTCATTTACACACACAACACAATATCACATTCTCCTTTTGTCCCAATAAAAATTTTATTAATGATTCAAAAAGGCGTCTCGTTCTAAGCTTTACCTTTTCTTTTTTGACAAAAAATTTTTACTATTTCCTACACTCATTCTCTCTCCTAATTCACTATTACACTCACAACACTTTTCAAATTTACTATTTCCTCCACTAATTCTCTTTCCTATTTTCAAATTACACTCACAACATTTTTTCTTCCCACCTATTTTCTTAATTTGTGTGCCGAGCCAAAAGGATGAAGCATTTACTGGGACGGAGGGAGTATATACTCAACACAATATCAACATATTATATTCTACCCGACTTTTCATAATCACAACAATTACACCAATGATACTTTTCTTAATTCTCGTACGCTAGTTTAAATTTGTAAATTAACTCGAGAAATTGGGAGTATACACTTAATTTTCATTCAAGGACGATTTTTTTTTATAATTTGAGGTGGATCAAAGACATCATGAAACAAATCTTTAATTCTACCTCATATCTCTGTTTTAATGAATGATCACTTTTATAAAAAAAAAAAAACTATCTTAAAATGATTGATCTATTTGCAAAAAATCTTTATTTCTATTTTTTTTCAATATTTTTTCATGATACACTTGCAAAATCAGGAGTTTAAAGTAGATAATAAAAAATTTCATATACCTTAGTTATAAATTTACAAAATGTAGAATTTTTAAAATTTGTCCAAAATTAAATGTGGTCCTTTTTGGAGGGAGTAGAAAGTTGGGATATTAATTTTACTAGCAGTACACCCGTGCGATGCACGGATAGCTATTAACACATATTGATGAAAATTCATACAAATATAATAGGAAATAGAAATGTTTGTGTACATTGTAAAACACTTTTTTGAAAACTATATTATTAGTACAAATATCACATTGAATGTCACTAAAAGAAATATATATTTAAGGAATAGTTAGTTTGTATGAAGCGCGTTTTATACGTAAATTCCCGTTATATTCAATAATAATCACATTTGACAGCCATTTTTCAATGCTATGAAATTGAACGCATATTTTTCATGTAAAACATATTTTTTGTGTATTGAACGTGATATGTGCGTAATTTGCTCACAGTATCACTTAGGTTCGCCAACGATTGGGAAAGCGTAATCAATCTAGTTATAAGTCTCCACATCTTTCTCTTCAACTGCAATTCAGAACTCTTGATTATAGTGATTCTTCAAACAAACAAATTACATGAAATGAAATTTTTAAGTATCATCAATTTTGATTTTTGAGAACTTATTTTGTTCTTGAACCATATTCAACTTCTACATCCCCGTTTGATTTTTACATATTTATTTAATATTTCTATTATATAATGCTATTATTTCCCTTTAATTCCTTATGAATGTAGAGATTAATAATATGACATAGAAAAATAAGAAAATGCAATAAACTATAAAGAAATAAGTATATAATAATATACAAATATTATCAATATTTAAAATTTATTCTAAATAATGATGAATTCTATGCGAGTTCGGGTTAAATGGGACGGTTCGAGCTTATCTCAAATCCACCCCAATCACACCCGATTTAAAAGAAAATATTTCCAAACTCTTTTCATTAGACGCAGATCATTGCGGGTTTAGGAGGGATTAAAAAATTTTATCAACCCGTTTATAACTTACAAAATTATTTAAATATGGAAATATAAAGTTGAAGTACATACTAACAATGTTTTCCTAAAATTGGGCCCAAAAAAGCAATTTGATTTCGCAACTTAAAAAATTTTTGTTACTTGAGACGGAAAATATATTTTTCCTTATAGTTAAAGCACATAATAAAGCAAATTTTTGGAAAAAAAAGTAGTATTATTTTTTGGTGATTTATTTTGAGTTGAAAGTAATATTATTTTTTGGTGATTTATTTTGAGTTGAAAGTAATATTTATTTATTTTAGTTTTCAAAAAGACTTGAGCGCTGCAACTCTCGTCCTTGGCCCGGCCCGGTAGGTGATAAG
Organism: Adenophora triphylla var. japonica; assembly: GCA_022495995.1. NCBI lineage: Eukaryota > Viridiplantae > Streptophyta > Magnoliopsida > Asterales > Campanulaceae > Adenophora > Adenophora triphylla. Next base: position 124,358 of record JAFEMH010002875.1, read on the forward strand.
TGACTATTATATAGTCAATTATCCTAGTTTTTATATACTTTTACATAAATAAATCATCACTTTTCATTTAGTTTTTTAGTACTTTTTACTTACTTTTGTTATTTTATTAGATTTTACGTTTTTGATATGTTTTATACATTTTAGACAGGTTTTAGGGTCATTTTATATATACAAAGGATACATGGACATCTTGGTCCAAAAAGATGAAGGAACACCAAGCAAATAAGCACTCCAAGCTGAAAACCAGTCGGAGCGGCCGTGCAGCAAAACCAGGAGCGGCCGTGCAACTTAGGCCATGGCCGGCCATCTTGGCCCATGGAGTGGCCGAGCACTGAAAGGACACAGCCGTGCTAACCTTGGAGCGGCCGTGCACTATATCCGGAGCGGCCGTGCAAGTCTTCAAATTCAAATCCAAATCTCGCGCCCAAAGAGGACACTAGGTGCAAAATCCTTGACACGGCCGTGCAAGTCGTGGACTGCAGATGTAAAGGCACCTTTTGATGGCACCCAATTGAAGAGTCTCCTTCCATTTATAAATAGGACCCTTGTAATCAGGTCTTAGATACGAATTCTTAGAGAGAAACTACCGATATTAAATAGAGAGAAGATACAAAGATTTGTAACAACAATTATCCAAAGAAGTTTGAAGATCAAAGTCATTATTTGTTCTTGGAATCCCTTTGGAGGAAAAGCAATAAAAGTGAAGCATCATTCTCGGCAATCATAAGTCTTTCTTACTCAATCTCTATTTATGCTTTTATGTCATTAATGGCTTGTGAGTAATCCCCCATATTCTTGGGGTTGGAAACTCAAAAGCATGCTTATTCATCATTAAAAAATGTTTAGTCTTGTCTTAACTTTCTTCATCTAAAACAATCTCTTTATATTATTCTCTAAATGCCTTACATTTTGGCGATATCCAATTTGTATGATTCGGTCAATTGAGAGAAGTACCTAGCGGAGAATCTCGATTGACGGAACCATATAAAGAAACTAGGTTCATTGATCACGAGAGTAGTTCAATGGCCTAGGGATGTTCCTTTAATGGAAAGTATGTTGACTTCCGTCCTTAATGGATTCTTACTAATTATGGTCGGCTAGAGATAAGCCGGAATGCCCGTTTGTGACGGGCGGGGGCAAACATAAACGGATTTCTCAAACGGTTAGGACATAATTAGTGAAGAATACAAACGCTATTGTCTTAGCCCGAAATAGCGTAGGCCTAACATACCATCCTTGCTTTTTATGAAAACCTTTTATTTCTAAGACAATGACAATTTGATGAATAAGATTATGTGTATGATTTCCAATCCCGAGAATGCTTCGTTTTTATAAGATTTCAATTAAAGTATTTTCTGTTTATGCTCTCTCTATTATTCTAAAACAAATTTTATCTACCCCCAATCCTTTCTATATTTTCTAAAGACAAAAATATCCCTTAAGTAAACCCTGTCTCTGTGGGATCGACTCGTACTTGCACCCGCTATATTACAATAGCCCGTAAGGGCCATGGATATAAAATAAACCGTTAGGTTTCGACCGAACAAGTTTTTGGCGCCGTTGCCGGGGACAACGGTTTACTTTTTATTTTTGTCTTTACTACAAAATTTTTAGTTTTTGTTTTATTTTTACTATTTTGCTTTCTTGTCCTATAATCTGTTACGTTTAATTTTTTTTTCTTCAAGTGTTTTTCTTGTAGTTTATGAAACGTTCTCGGACATTTGTTGACAACTTTGATCCGGAACCCGAAAGAAGCTTTCACGAAAGATTAAGAAGATTTAGAGAAACTCTACAAAAACACATGGACGGAGAACCGCAAACACCTGCTAGGACCCTACGGGACTTTGTTAACCCAAGTACCCCGGGAACTAGATCCCCTATTGTTGTGCCGAATGCCGGAGCGGCAAACTTCGAGATAAAGCCGCAATTATTGCACATGGTTATGAATAACCAATACAGCGGCACTGCCTTCGAAGATCCCCATCTACACATCCAAACATTCCTTGAATATTGTGATACTACACGTATTCAAGGTGTTACGGTGGAAGCAATCCGGATGCGCCTTTTTCCTTTCTCTCTTAAGGATAAGGTGAAACAATGGTTGAATTCGGTCCCCCAGAATTCATTAACAACATGGGACCAAATTCAAGAAGCATTCCTTGGTCGATTTTTCCCGCCAAGCAAGGCGCCGGATGCGAACAAAGATCACTAACTTCGTCAAACGAGATAGTGAGACTTTGTATGACGCATGGGAACGGTTCAAGGAACTTCTCGAATGTGCCCCCACCACGGGCTTGAAAAGTGGTTGATTGTTCACACCTTCTACAACGGTCTCATTTTCAAAACAAGAGAGACCATTGATGCCGCCATTGCGGGAGGAGCATTGATAAACAAAGGAGTCGATGAGGCATACGACCTTATCGAAAACATTGCATTGAACCATTACCAATGGTCAAGCGAGAGGGAGCTGAACAAGGTACGCCCGGTAAATATAATGTTGATGCGGTTACTCTTCTCTCCTCTAAAGTTGACATGCTTTTGAAAAAGTTTGAAAATCTTAATGTCAACCCCATTGCTAGTGTAAATGTGTTATGCGAACTATGTGGGTCTAACTCACATAGTACGGATAACTTGTGAGTTACTGACGTTACTTCTAACGATCAAGTGAACTTCGTTAATTCTTTTGGGCAAAAAGGGGGATGTATTCTAATACATACAATCCCGAATGGAGGAATCACCCCAATTTTTCCTATAAGAATAACAACGTTCTTAACCCACAATCATCTACACAACCTCCGGGATTTGCACCTAAGAATTTTAACAACAATGCAAGTACCTTCCCCCCTAAATCTAAATTAGATCTTATAATGGATTTTGTAGTGGAAATTAAAAATTCCCAAGAAAAGATCAATAATGAATTTAGGGAATGTTTTAAATTGCTAAATGCTAGGTTTGATAACTTGGCGGCGCATAATAAGATGCTAGAAACCCAACAAGCTCAACAGGCTACCCCATTGAATAGACCACAAGGGAGTCTTCCCGGTCAACCTCAAAGGCCAAATGAGCAAGTTAATGTAGTAAAAACTAGGGATGAGCAAGAAAAGAAAAATGAATGCCCTAGAAATAATCATAGTCCAATCCCTCCGATGATTGAGACTAGTTTAGGGACAGAATCCCCTAGAAAAAAAGGCAAGGATTATGATGAATTCCTTGATAACCTAGATGCCATTAATGTTAACATTCCTTATTTTAGAAAAGATGAAGATATGCCTTTAGCCGTTAAACCTTTGAAAAAATTAATTTTTGAAAAAGAAAGGCTAGAAGAGAATGAGAATGTTATGTTAGCAGAGGAGGTAAGCGCCGTTTTGCAAAATAAAGACCCTCCAAAATTAAAGGATCCAGGTACATTCACCATTCCTTGTTGTGTTGGCAGAATGAACATAGATAACGCTGTCCTTGACTTAGGAGCAAGCGTTAGTATAATGCCATTATCGGTTAGCGAGAAGCTTGGTATAGGGGAACTCGACCCACAACCATAACTCTCCAATTGGCAGACCGATCCGTTCAATACCCCGTTGGTATTATGGAAAATTTGCCTTGTCGAGTAGGGAACTTAATTATCCCTATCGACTTTGTTATCTTGGATATGGCGGAAGACCATTATATCCCCGTCATTTTAGGAAGGCCATTTCTTGCCACTGCGGGGGCAATTATAGATGTGAAAAATGGCACATTTTCCCTAAATATAGGGAAAGAAAGGGTCGAATTTAGTATGCATAGGCCAGTTCTCGAAGATCCCTATCTAGAGGCCTATACTCCTAGTGAAGAAGATTGGACCCCAATTGAAGAGACCTACACCCCTAGCAAAGAAAATTGGATTCCTAGTGAAGAAGATTTAATGGGTGAGGAAACAAAATCAAAGGAAGAAATAAAAAATGATCTCATAAATATTGAACCTTTGATTTGCAATGATGTTTTAGATATTTCTGCATTTCCTAAGGCTAACAATGCAGTGAAAAAGTCAAAAAGAACAAAGACGGAGGTCACTTCGAGTTTTCGAAAGTGCAAAGACTATAGGTCACTTGTTCTACCCAAGAAGTCGGGATGGAAGAAATGTCTACCGCAGAAGATTCTTATTACCCCGGAAGGATTGCAATGGCAACACTACAAGAAAAACAGCTTTTAGCGACGGAAAAATCCGTCGCTAAAAGCCAAAAATCCGTCGCTAAAGGCATTTAGCGACGGATTAGCGACGGAAAAAATCTGTCGCTAAAACCCTTGTCGCTAAATATCAACGACAGATTTTTGGGTTCAATCGGTAAAGTAACGACGGATAATTCCGTCGCTAAAACTCAAAAATCCGTCGCTAAATATCGAAGAGGAACGACAAAATTAATGTATTGGCGACATTAATAACGACGGATTCAACGACGGAAATTTCCGTCGCTAAAATTTATTCCAAATTTTCACAATTTTTTTAATTTTTTTAAATTTTCTTTTTTCAATATTTTATATTTTTTATATATCAAATTAGCGACGGATATTTCCGTCGCTAATTTGATATTTTTTATTAAAAAAAAATTATATATATATATATATATATATATATATATATATATATATATATATATATATATATATATATTTTTGTAAATATTTTTAACTCAGTCCCTTAAATTTTATTTTTCTCAAATCAGTCCACTAGGTTTTATTTTTCTCAAATCAGTCCATTAGATTTTATTTTTCTCAAATCAGTCCCTTGAATTTTATTTTTCTCAAATCGCCCCTTGATATTTTCTAGAGTCACACTTTAGTCCCCTAAACTTCTCTTATACCACAACCACCACCCGCCACCATCAACCACCCTTCACAACCACCATTCACCACCACTTGGAACAAGAAATCTAAATCACTTAGCTTACAGCACAACAAATTCCTCTCTCTCTCTCTCTGAGACACACATCACAAACTCACTCATTATAAAAGCATATATAATCACTCTCTCTCTCTCTCTCTCTCTCTCTCTCTCTCTCTCTCTCTCTTCCATACACAATCAAACACCCGTAAATTGAAAACCAATCCAGCATTCGTTTTCGGAGACTAAAAAAAAAAAACTCGAAAAACAACTATGCTAGAACAATCACAAATCCAAAACCAAAAACAAAGCCAAAACAAAATTATCAACCTTCTTCTCGATCAACACAACCGGCGACGATGACATGGAAAATTCGAGATAAAGCCACAAATCAACGCCGGCCGGTTGGGAAGAAGAAAGGGGAGAGAGAGACGCAGAGGGGAGAGAGAGAGAGGGAAAGAGGGTAGAGCGACGGGAGGGAGGTGGAGGGGCGGCGACGGAGGAGGAAGACGGCGTTGCGAGATCCGATGACGGGAACCTTGGAAACAACCTCTTCCCGCTAATGATGATACCGTGGTGGTAGAAATCTCACATTTGGGCCAAGTTAAGATGCTTACGACCCGTGATTGCGAGATCCAAGAGTGTTTACGATCCTTCCACTCCGAAACACCGTGGAGTGATGAAGATGATAGTAGTGATGAAGAAGAAGACTCTGTTCTTTGAAGGGGAAGAGGAAGAAGGAGTGAAGAAGGGGAAGGTGGGCATTGTTTTTGGGTGTGGAGAGGATTGAAGGAGAAGGAGATGAGGGAGGCGGTGAAATGAAAACTGAATGGGACGGAAGAGCTGGGAGGCGCAGAAAGAATGAGATGAGGGAGGGGTTTGTTTAGGGTTAGGGAAAAAGTGGGTGAATTAGGGCCATTGGATTTTAGTGTAAAATTAATGGTGTAGATTGATTTATTGGTAATCCATGTGAACATTAATGAACCAATCAAAGGAAAGTGTAGTTTTATTTTTATGGAATGAAGTATTGCCACTTCTTATATTTATTTGTATTTCACAAAAAAAATCATCATAATTATAAAATAATATTATCTCATAATAATAATTGAAAAAAATAAAAATATTAAATAATTATAACATTAATAGTAATAGATAATTAGTAATAAAATAAGTAAATATCTAGAAGAAGGGTCATTACTAATATTATAAATTATTAATAATAAGTAATAATTGAATAATACATGTTAGAAATAATAATAATAATACTTAATAATAAATAGTAATAATACATAATATCAAAAAATAAATGTTTTTATATTATACACTTTTATTTCTTTAAAAATTATTAGTAATAATACTTAATAATAATACTAATAATGATGTTATTGTTAATTATTCAATTAAATAATTTAATATATAATTATTATTATATAATTAATAATAATACTTAATAATAATATGAATAATAACTAGTAATAATACATAATATCAAAAAAGTAAATATTTTTATATTGTATACTTTTATTTCTTTAAAAATTATTAGTAATAATACTTAATAATAATACTAATAATGATGTTATTGTTAATAATAGTACTTAATAATAATACTAAAATTATTAGTAATAATACTTAATAATAATACTAATAATGATGTTATTGTTAATAATAGTACTTAATAAATAATTGAATATATTAATAATTATTATTATATAATTAATAATAATATTAATAATAATATTATATAACTAATAAAAATAATATTATATAATTAATAATAATACTTAAGAATAATATTAATAATAACTAGTAATAATAATGATGCTATTGTTAATTATTCAATTAAATAATTGAATATATTAATAATTATTATTACATAATTAATAATAATATTAATAATAACTAGTAATAATGATGATATTGTTAATTATTCAATTAAATAATTGAATATATTAATAATTATTATTATATAATTAATAATAATACTTAATAATAATATTATATAATTAATAATAATACTTAATAATACCCTATAGGGTATACTCTATACCTTATACCCTATAGGGTATAGGGTATAGAACTTAGGAGCATAGGGTATACCCTATAGGGCATAGGGTATAGGGTATACCCTATAGAGTATAGGGTATAGTATAGGGTATAGGGTATAAGGTATACCCTATAGGGCATAGGGTATAGGGCATAGGGTATAGGGTATACCCTATAGGGCATAGGGTATAGGGTATACCCTATATGGCATAGGGTATAGGGTATAGGGTATAGGGTATAAGGTATAGGGTATAGAGGCGTAGGGTATACCACATGGGGCATAGGGTATAGGGTATACCACATAGGGGCATAGGAGTATAGGCCATGGGTATAGGGTATACCACAGGGCATAGTGTATAGAGGCATAGGGTATAGGGTATACCACAGTAGGCATAGGGTATAGGGTATACCTTGTAGGCATAGTGGTATGTGGTATACCTTATATGGCATAGGGTATAGGGTATAAGGCATAGGGTATAAGGTATAGGGTATAGGCATAGGGTATACCACTATAGGCATGTGGCATAGGTATACCCTATAGGGCATGTGGCATGTGGTATAGGGTATACCTTTATAGGCATAGTGTATAGAGGCATAGGGTATAGGGTATACCACCAGTGGGGCGTAGGGTATGTGGTATACCACTGTAGGCATAGGGTATAGGGTATACCTTATATGGCGTATAGTGGTATAGGGTATAGAGGCGTAGGGTATAAGGTATAGGGTATAGAGGCGTAGGGTATACCACTATAGGGCATGTAGGGCGTAAAGGGTATACCCTATAGTGGCATAGTAAGCGTAGGGTATAGGGTATACCCCATGGGGCATGTGGCATAGTAGGGTATAGGGTATACCCATAGGGCGTAGGGCGTAGGGTATAGGCGTAGGGTATAAGGTATACCCTATAGTATAGTGGTATAGTAGGTATAGGGTATACCACATATGGCATAGGGTATAGGGTATAGGGCATAGGGTATAGGGTATATCCTATGACTATACTCTATATGGCATAGGAGTATAGAGGCATAGGGTATACCACATAGAGGCGTAGGGTATAGGGTATACCCTATATGGCATGTAGGGTATATGGTATAGGGTATAGGGCGTAGGGTATAGGGTATACCACATGCCTATACCTATAAACATAAAGTATATGGTATAGGGTATAGAGGCGTAGGGTATAGGGTATACCACATGCCCCTATCTCTATAGAGGCATGGGTATAGGGCATAGGGTATAGGGCGCATGGGTATACCACATAGGGCATAGGGTATAGGGTATACCACATAGGGTATAGGGTATAGAGGCATAGGGCATAGGGTATATGGTTTACCACATAAGGCATTGGGTATAGGGTATACCCATAGGGCGTAGAGGCATAGGGCGCTGGGGTATAGGGCATGGGCATAGGGTATAGGTCATAGGGTATAGGGTATACCCCATAGGGTATAGGGCATATGGTATAGGGTATAGGGTATACCCTATAGGGTATAGGCGCATGGTATAGGGTATACCTTATACCCTATACCCTATAAGTATACCATATAGGATATAATTCTATACCATATACCCTATAGAAGATTGGTATACCACAAGGGTATACCCTATATGGTATACCACTATACCCTATAGGGTATAGGGTATACCATATAGGGTATACCCTATAGGGTTTAGAATTTAGGGTTTAGGGTTTAGGGTTTAGAGTTTAGGATTTAGGGTTTAGGGTATAGAGTATAGGGACGGGTAAAATTATTTAATTTTTATTTATAAATGTATAGTTTTTTTTTATGAATATAAATAAGTATTTTGGAAATTTTTTAGTATTGAAGTTTTTTTTCAAAAAGTTATATAAAAAAAGTTATAAAAAAAATAAACAAATGAAAGTATATTAAAGAAATCAGGAACAGGTAGAATTCTTTAATTTTTATTTACAAATGTATGTTTTTTTATTTTTTATGAATATAAATAAATATTTTGGACACTTTTTAGTATTGAAGTTTTTTTCAAAAAGTTATATAAAATAAGTTAGAAAAAAATAAACAAATGAAAGTATAATAAAGAAATAAGGGACGGGTAAAATTCTTTAATTTTTATTTATAAATGTATATATATATATTTTTTTATGGATATAAATAAATATTTTGGACATTTTTTAGTATTGAAGTTTTTTTCAAAAAGTTATATAAAAAAAGTTAGAAAAAAAACTAAACAAATGAAAGTATAATAAAGAAATCAGGGACGGGTAAAATTCTTTAATTTTTATTTATAAATAAATAGTTTTTTTTATTTTTTATAAATAGAAATAAATATTTTGGACATTTTTTAGTATTGAAGTTTTTTTCAAAAAGTTACATAAAAAAAGTTAGAAAAAAAGTTATTTTTTTTTAAAAAAACAATTTCCGTCGCTAAATCCGTCGGTAATTTATTTTTGTAAAATCCGTCGCTAAATCCGTCGGTATTTTAAAAGAAAAAATATTTTTTATTTTTTATTATTTAGCGACAGAATAATTCCGTCGGTAATTTATTTTTGTTAAATCCGTCGCTAAATCTGTCGCTAATTTTTTTTTAAAAAATATTTATTTATTTTTTATTTATTAAGCGACAGAAAAAATCCGTCGTTAAAAAATTTTGTAATCCGTCGTTAATCTGTCGCTAAATCCGTCGCTAAAATGGGCGGGCTTTTTTGGCGCCACTATTGCGACAGATTAGTGACAGATTCTTGTCTGTCGCTAAAATCCGTCGCTAATCCGTCGCTAAATCCGTCAGTAACTGATTTTTTCATTTTATTTTGCTTCCGTCGTTAATCCGTCGCTGTTCCGTCGCTAATAGCGACAGAATTTGGTCCGTCGCTAATTTCCGTCGCTATTTCGCAGTTTTCTTGTAGTGCAAGTTGTCAATGACAAAAGGCCAACCAAGTATCACGCATCTCCTACTACCAGGAAGGGGTCAAGCTAAGGACCTAAAACAAGCATCATCGGGATAGTAACCGATGGATTATTTGTGTTTTATTTTTATTTTATTTTAGTTTTTATCATTTTTTGTTTGTGTTAACTTTGTTTTATAGGGAAAAAGACTTAAAAATGGTAAAGTTTGGTTCGCACAGCCGTGCAGCTCTTCTTGGAGCGGCCGTGCAGTTCATATCGAGTTGGAACGTGTTGACTCAGTAAAAGGGACACGGCCGTGCAAATTCCTTGACACGGCCGTGCAAGACGTCTGAGGAGTTGCGTCGTTCCAGTCAAAAGACGCAGCTTTTCCCCTCCTCCCTCATTTACTTCATCTTCAACCTCTCTCCCTCAAAACCTCCGCCCCATCTACTTTAAATACCCTCTCCTACACCATTTTTACTCACAATTCAACCCTCAATCCTCCTAAATTTCTCCAGTAAATCCCTCCTCCACCACCAAAATCAGTCCAAAAACCCTCCTAAAACCCCAATTCCGAAAATACCAAAACCCTTCACCCATTCCATAAAATTCGAAGGGATTGCTCAAGATTAAGGTTAAGAAGGAAGCTCTTGGCCATTTCAGAGGCTGTTCATCAAGATTACAAGCTTTTCAAACTCAGATTCGGGTAATCTACTTTCTTCTTCCTTTAGCTAAGTTTTTGGGTTATTTCTGAAAACTTTCAATGGAGAGAGGGAAAGGAAAGGGAAAGGCTGTTGAAAGAGGTTCGAAAAGGTCCCGAAAGGAACCATCTCCTACCCCTAATCTAAACCCAACGCTCAATGATTTGGGTATTGAGTTTAGGGAGCCTTCCGAAGTGGCTAGATTCACTGCCCTTCGTCAAAAGAGAATTAGACCGACCCAATTTCCGGTATGTTCCCGCCCTTAAAGCCCTAGATGTCTACAAAAATGTAAGAAAGTTCCACACCGGATTTGGTTGTGGTGGGTTTCTTGAGTTGAATGCAAAGACTTACGAGAGAATTACTTTGGAATTCTTGTGCACTATGAGAAAGGAATTTACAACAGAAATTTGTGGAAGTACCGGGGAGCCATACCAATTGATACATTTGTATTTTAGGCTTGGTGGGGAGGAGTTTCATCTTACCTCCTTCGACATAAATAGAATTTTGGGTTGGCCTGCTTTCACCAACTTTGAAACCGATTTTCCTATAGAATTTAGGGAGAATGTGTTTTGGGAGCAAATAACCGGAATTCCATCCTTTAAATCTAGAACCGCAAAAGCCTCATCTATTATTCATCCCGTTCTCCGGATTATGCACAGATTCTATGCATGTACAGTTTTTGCAAGGGAAGATAAGGGAACAGTGAACAAGAAGGAGTTGTTTTTGTTATGGTCTATGGTGAGGGCTCATAGGAAGGTGAATTTGAGTCATTTCTTGATTGAGTTATTTAGTGATATCGTCTCTCCAACTTTCAATGGAGAGATCCATATTGGTGGTATTGTTACTTTGTTTGCTAACCATTTTGGGTTTGTGGTGCCCGCCAATGAAGTTGCGGTTTCGGGTTCTACAAAGTTGGATATTCCAACCCTACGGGTAATGCAAATGATTTTAGATAGAGGACATGGAGAGTACAATTGGTTGGTAGGGCCGGGTAAAACGCCCTACATTGTTTTGCCTAGTCCCATCCTCCCATTTGCCCAAACTTATCAACACCCAACATGGATCTTTCCAATTTCCATGAATCACGGGGAGGGCCAATCAAGCCAAGCAAACCAAGAGGAGGAAGAAGAAGAAGAAGAAGGAGAGCAACATCAACCCAACCATCCATTGCCACCGGATTTCAATGATAGGTTTGATCGAATCGAACTTCAAAATAATCAAATGATGAATCGGTTCGACGCTTTCAACAATGAATTTCATTATTTCCGGAATGATATACAAAATCGTGTGGGAACGATTCAAAGGCAAGTGAACTCCATCTACAACTATGGAGTCAACCATTGGGATGACTTTCCTCAGCCACCGCCATTTGAGTGAGTTTTTCTTTACTCCCCCTAGATTTAGCATTGTTCTTTGAAACATTGAGGACAATGTTCATTTCAAGTGTGGGGGGGTAAATCTATCATTTTATTTTTCGCTTTATTTTTCGCTTTCTAGTATAATTTTTTACTTAGTTGCATTTTTTTTCTTTTTTTTTATGCATGTATAATAGTATATATAAAAAAATAAATAAAAAATTAAATCCCTATGATGATCAAAAATCATTATCATTATGCTTGCCATTTGCCCTAGTATAAATGCCTTTACCTTTCCTCTCATATTTTCTATACACTTAGAAATCTATAAAAAGGAAAAGTATAAGGGATCTTTTTAGGAAATAATTGAAAGCCTCATAAGTTGGTATAGCACAATATAGAATCTCATCAAGGAAAATGCATTTGATTAGAAAGGAATTCTTTTATGCTTGGTTATTTATGCAAATTTTGAATATATTCCTTTAAGATTGTACATTTTTTATCTTTATTAGATATTTATTCCCTTTTTAGAAGCACCTTTTTGATTGCATCCCTTGAATCACACCCTTTCATAAATTCCATCCTTCCATTTTTCAAATCAAGTCAAAGTAAAACACTTCTATCTTATTGATAAAAGAGTGACAATTGTCACCAAGCCTTAAAAGCAAAAAGAAACATATTATCTCCTAAGTAACTCGGGGCACGGCGTTCGCTGCGACGATGCTTCCTTGCCAAACGGAAATAATATCCAAAAAGTATTCTTGATCTAAGTATTAGGAACATGGGGTTCGCAACCACAATGTCTCCTACTTGAAAGGATCAAAAATAACTTAGGTCTTTTGCAAGAATATAACACGTACAAAAATAAGATAAATTTGTTTGACTTTGACGAGATTTTTCCACTACCATCATCCATTCTTCACCCTTGTGATTCAAGAATGTAATACAATTCTTCGGAACTTCTAAATTGTGAATAAATGTTTATACCTTCTCTTGTACGTCTTAAAGAAATAAAATTCATCTTTTCTAAAAAAAATCACTCTGAAAAGTGATAGCTTTTTCTACCAAGAAGATTCTTCCTTCTAGCATGTTTTACTTGGTCAAAATTCTATATATGCTATATTTGGTTATTGTCTTGCATTTTATCTTATTAAAAATATCCCTAAAATATTTTCTTCCTAAAATAAATTTTTAAAGGTATTCAAAATATGATTAGATAGATAAAGGCATTATCTAAGGAGGCAATTTAAGGGCTTGCTACTTTATTTCTGAGGGATCAATCGTATTTTTCTCCCTCTCCGTATTTCATTCTAAGTTTGCTTGGGGACAAGCAAAGGCTTAAGTGTGGGGGAGTTTGATAAGTGACTATTATATAGTCAATTATCCTAGTTTTTATATACTTTTACATAAATAAATCATCACTTTTCATTTAGTTTTTTAGTACTTTTTACTTACTTTTGTTATTTTATTAGATTTTACGTTTTTGGTATGTTTTATACATTTTAGACAGGTTTTAGGGTCATTTTATATATACAAAGGATACATGGACATCTTGGTCCAAAAAGATGAAGGAACACCAAGCAAATAAGTACTCCAAGGCGAAAACCCGGTGAGCGGCCGTGCGGCAGAAAACCCGGGAAGCGGCCCAGGTGCAACTTAGGCTTAGGCCGACATCTTGGCCACGTGGGTGGCCAGAGAGCCTGAAAGGACCTGGCCGTGCTTGCCTTGGAGCGGCCGTGCGGTATATTCTGGAGCGGCCGTGCAAGTCTTCAAATTCAAATCCAAATGGGCGCCAAAGAGGACACGGCCGTGCAAAATCCTTGACACGGCCGTGCAAGTCGTGACTGCGAGATGTAAAGGCACCTTTGATGGCACCCAATTGAAGAGTCTCCTTCCATTTATAAATAGGACCCTTGTAATCAGTCTTAGATACGAATTCTTAGAGAGAAACTACCGATATTAAATAGAGAGAAGATACAAAGATTTGTAACAACAATTATCCAAAGAAGTTTGAAGATCAAAGTCATTATTTGTTCTTGGAATCCCTTTGGAGGAAAAGCAATAAAAGTGAAGCATCATTCTCAGCAATCATAAGTCTTTCTTACTCAATCTCTATTTATGCTTTTATGTCATTAATGGCTTGTGAGTAATCCCCATATTCTTGGGGTTGGAAACTCAAAAGCATGCTTATTCATCATTAAAAAATGTTTAGTCTTGTCTTCTTTCTTCATCTAAAACAATCTCTTTATATTATTCTCTAAATGCCTTACATTTTGGCGATATCCAATTTGTATGATTCGATCAATTGAGAGAAGTACCTAGCGGAGAATCTCGATTGACGGAACCATATAAAGAAACTAGGTTCATTGATCACGAGAGTAGTTGATGGCCTAGGGATGTTCCTTTAATGGAAAGTATGTTGACTTCCGTCCTTAATGGATTCTTACTAATTATGGTCAGCTAGAGATAAGCCGGAATGCCCGTTTGTGACAGCGGGGCAAACATAAACGGATTTCTCAAACAGTTAGGACATAATTAGTGAAGAATACAAACGCCATTTGCCTTAGCCCGAAATAGCGTAGGCCTAACATACCATCCTTGCTTTTTATGAAAACCTTTTATTTCTAAGACAATGACAATTTGATGAATAAGATTATGTGTATGATTTCCAATCCCGAGAATGCTTCGTTTTTATAAGATTTCAATTAAAGTATTTTCTGTTTATGCTCTCTCTATTATTCTAAAACAAATTTTATCTACCCCCAATCCTTTCTATATTTTCTAAAGACAAAAATATCCCTTAAGTAAACCCTGTCTCTGTGGGATCGACTCGTACTTGCTCCCGCTATATTACAATAGCCCGTGCGCTTGCGGATATAAAATAAACCGTTAGGTTTCGACCGAACAGTAGGCCCGTTGACTAATGCGGCCCGAACATGAAAATCCCGATCCGGCCCGACCAAACAGTTGACAAAGTCAACACACTCAAACTTAATTAAAATAATAATAATAAATATGAAAATTATTTTATGATAATTTTATTATATATATATATATATATATATATATATATATATATATATATATATATATATATATATATATATATATATATATATATAGGTGCTCAAATGAAAACCATAACAAAATGAGAACCGTGAGAACCACTTGTATACACTTGTTTACAGTAGATACTTAGCTACTGTATACATATACAGTCTACTGTATATGTATACAGTAATTATTTATCTAATGTTAATTTTTCTTTGGACATATAAAAAAATTATACTTTTTAAGAGAAAACAATTCCTTCAATTCAAAAATGGATATTACTTTCATCCCCTAATTAATACAACTTTCCATATCAAAAAAAAAAAAAATTCTTCCTTCGCCTCAATGAATTTACTTGTCTCAAAAATTAATATTTATTTTATGACACGAAGACACGAACATTATAAACATTAATTTTTACAAAATAATACTACTTCGGGTAAAAAAATAAATTAATATATTCGTCCCAAGGAATATTTTATAAAATATTACTTAATATGTTTAAAAAATTAATGTAAAATTTTGAAAAGAAAGAAATAACATTACAAACATTAATTTATATTTAAAAAGTAAAATTATGATTATTATTATCATCATTTATAATAAAAATATATACTTCACACTTAATTAATTTGCACAAAAAAGATATTGAAAAATAAAAAAGAAAAATTAAGAAAGGATAATTAAGAAATTTATATTTAAGAAATAGTGAATTTTTTTTTTGTCCAAATTAAATGAAATTAGTCTCTAATTTCTAATTAAAGAGGAAAAAAAATTATGAATTTTGGTGTAATTTTTTTTTTTTATTTATATAAAATAATTGAGGTCGAAAAAATGGGATGGAAAAAAAAATTCTGAAAACAAACCACCCAATCATAGTGCGACACGTGGCGAGGCTTTAAAAAAAAAAAAAACCATTTCGTGGTCACGCGCCTTTGTCGGCGCGTGTATCGCACAGTCTACTGTATATGTATACAGTAATTATTTATCTAATGTTAATTTTTCTTTGAACATATAAAAAAAATTATACTTTTTAAGAGAAAACAATTCCTTCAATTCAAAAATGGATATTACTTTCATCCCCTAATTAATACAACTTTCCATATCAACAAAAAAAAAATCTTCGTTCGCCTCAATGAATTTACTTGTCTCAAAAATTAATATTTATTTTATGACACGAAGACACGAACATTATAAACATTATTTTTTACAAAATAATACTACTTCGGGTAAAAAAATAAATTAATATATTCGTCCCAAGAAATATTTTATAAAATATTACTTAATATGTTTAAAAAATTAATGTAAAATTTTGAAACGAAAGAAATAACATTACAAACATTAATTTATATTTAAAAAGTAAAATTATGATTATTATTATCATCATTTATAATAAAAATATATACTTCACACTTAATTAATTTGCACAAAAAAGATATTGGAAAATAAAAAAGAAAAATTAAGAAAGAATAATTAAGAAATTTATATTTAAAAAATAGTAAAATTTTTTTTTGTCCAAATTAAATGAAATTAGTCTCTAATTAAAGAGGAAAAAAAAATTATGAATTTTGGTGTAATTTTTTTTTTAAAATTTTTTTTAAAATTTTTTTTTTATTATAAAATAATTGAGGTCGAAAAAATGGGATGGAAAAAAAATTCTGAAAATAAACCACCCAATCATAGTGCGACACGTGGCGAGGCTTTAAAAAAAAAAAAAAAACATTTCGCGGTCACGCGCCTCTGTCGACGCATGTACCGCACGCGCCCAAACCCAGCCTAACACGTGTCTCGTCCGCCTTGTTATTTGCATTTTTGCCACCGCATGAAATTACTAAAATGCCCCTGATTTTTGGCTCCAAGACTATCCTCCTTTTATATATATAGAGATTTTGGGTCACCCAACTTTTCCACATTATTTATATAGGCCATTCAAGTCTCTAAATTTTCAACCTTGTCATCTAACTTTTCCACATTATTCATATAGGCCATTAGAGACCAAAATATTCAACCTTATCATTCAACTAACTATAAAAATGCAAATGACCCTAGAGAATTGATTCTGTTAACTTTAAAGTATCTATGAATTACATTTTTAATTGTTAGTGCAATTTTAATACATATAAATGGTAATTATAAAATAGAGGCTTTGACCAAAATACCCCTCACCCAAATAAATACAACATTTAAGGGCTAATATTTTGAAAACCCCCCAATAAACCCATGAACCAATTTGCCCTTGACGCCTGTTCATATTCCCCGTGTAAAAAAGAAATTTCATTTTTGTCATATTTTCTCGCTCTAGTTTTCTCTCCAATTTCGTCTTCAACAACCGTGTAATCTTCAAAATTTCATCACAATCAACCTCGAAATCAAAGGTAGGTAATGTACTTCTATTCAAGGATTTTGAAATTTATTTCACTGTTCTTGTCGATTTTTCGGTTTTTGAAGAAAATCAAACTAGATTTTATGTTTTTTGTTTGATTTTGTTTAAATAACTGATAAAATTCAAGGATTTTGAAGTTTATTTCAACTGTTGTTGTCAATTTCTTAGTTTTTTAAGAAGATTATTTCTCGGTTTTTGAAGAAAATCAAACTGCGAACTAGGTTTTATGGATTTTGTTATTTTTTTGTTGCATTTTGTTTAAATAACTGATAAATTTCAAGGATTTTGAAGTCTATTTCACAGTTATATAAAAATATGAAATGATTTTGACATGTATATGAGCTTAATAAATGTGCATTGATTTTAGAATGTGTAGTATGTTTGTCATTTATTTATAGTGATTTGACATTTATAAACTGAGAATTCTATTTATCAATTTTTTCAAGGTATTTTATTTAAACAACTGATAAATTTCTTTTACTAACTGTATTTATGGTTTATCAGTTATTTATGATTGTTTATTAAATAACTGTGTAGTGTTATTTATGGTTTTATTCATGGACATAATTGTATTGAATGCTTCTCATTTATTCATCCTTATACATTATTTGTGAAATAATTGTAATGTGTATTTTACAGTTATTTTGCTTAAACAACTGATAAATTTTTTAACTATGATGTGTATTTCACAGTTATTTTGATTAGAGTTTGGTGAACATCTAATATTTCTCATGAAACTTGTACACATGTTTTTGTGTAAATAACTGTGAATTCTATTTAACAATTATTTAAATAACTGTGAAATATAATTATTTTATGTTATAACTGTGTTGGTTTGTATTTTAAACTGAGAGTTCTATTTCACATTAATGTTTTATAGGTTTTACATTTGTTCATAATTAGAGTTGGTTTATGTTATAGTTGTGTTGTAGATTTCTCAATTATTTATGTCATTCGTTTAGAACAAATGTAGGGCAAATTTAACAGTTATTGGTGTTTTTATTAAGTGGGAAATCAGTTTCACATTTTTTACCTCAATGACTGTTTTGACCTCATTGATTGATTTAATACTGCACAATTATTTAATAACTGATAAACAATTTTATCTATTATTTGAATATCTTATAATCTAACTAACAAATGTCTATTTTTGAGAGATAATGAATGGTTACCTTGAAATATTGAAAAAGAAATAAAAGGAAATAAAACCTTCAAACTCACGTAATAAGATCTTGTTGGAGTGATCACTTTGTAGTGCCATAGTAAATATATTTATATTTATTTATGTAAAATGTTCTTGTTAATGTGTTATAAAGATTGACTAAATGTTTATATGCAGACATTTCTAGAAACGAATTATACAAGATGCATTAAAGAACAAATTGATGATGCCTTGTTTAAATTGATAAAAGATTCATCCTCTTCCCAATAAACACCCCATCAAAAACCAAGGTTGGATAAACACTGGACTTTTCTAGTTCTTGATGTTGAAACAGGGAATTTTATGTTTTATAATTCAATGCGTCCAAGGAAAAAGGAATCAAAGGACCATTATGTTGTGTATGCTCGAACAATGGTAATAACATGAAACGTAATTTTATTTTATTTTTCTCTCAGTTTATGACTATACGTTTGATAAATGATAAAATTTCTTTCCATTTTTTCAGTTTGATTAAATCAGAAACTTGTTCTTTGTTTTGGAAAACATTATTCGAGAAGATTCTCCAACTGAAATGTTTATTAAAGTTGAAGATACACCACAACAACATTTGCCAAGTCTTGATTGTGGAATTCACGTTCTTATGAATTACAATTACTACTTTGATTGGGGAGTTGTGAGGAAGAGCTATGAAAAGGATAAAGCGAATCAATTTAGTGCAAAAGTTTTTACGAAATTTCTTAATGATGAAAAGAAAGTGTCTGTAGTTTGATTGTGGTGACTGTATGAAGATAAAATAATTTTGTATAGGCCCTCTTTTGATTGTTGACGTATAAATGAAAAAGACATATAATAACTGAAACATATGTAGTGTAGGGACAGTTTCGATATTATGAAATATGATAAAAGGTGCTAGGAATTTATTGATAAAATTGATTTCAATTTATGAACCCTAACACAGAATATGAAATGTTGTGTTTTTTTTTTTTTTTGTTGCTAAATTTCACCTTCTATTAGGTAATTATTGGTAAAAATTCCTATAAAATATTATAATTATAATATATTCATGTAAATTTAATAATAAATATTGATAGAAAGTCTCTAAGAAATGAAATTACAATTATAATTTCAAATTTTGACCCACATTTTTTTAGGATTGCATTTTCTCAACTTTATTATGAAGTCACCAAAATTTTATTTATACCACTTAATTTTAAATTTCAAATTATAATTTTTCTTGTTCAATTTATATCTACATGATTATAACTATTAAATTATGAAATTGTAATTCATAGGTATTATTTCAATTATGACATAGAAAATAACAACTTTCAAAATTTAAAATTGCAATTTAATGGTATTTAATTTATAAATATAGTATTTTTAAAATTGAACTTTAAATTATAAAACTAAATATTGAAGTTTTCTATGTTGCATGCAAGGAGAAGAAAAATTTCGAGTTTTAAAATTTAAGATTACTATTATTTTAAAGAGGCATTTACACAAAACTACTTCAGAAAGATGAAAATTACAAAAAAAAAAAAAAATAACACATAAGTTTGAAATTATAAAAAAAAAAAATTGATTTTTTTAATCAGTTTTGGTCAAACAACTGATAATTTCAGTTATCAATTGTTCAAACAACTGATAATTTCAGTTATCACTTGTTTACAACTGATAACTGAAATTATCAGTTGTTTGAAGCACAAATTACTCTTCAAACAACTGATAACTGAAATTATCAGTTGTTTCACCAAAACTGATAAAAAAAAAGTTTTTTTTGTAAAAAAAGAAAAAAAAGTAGTTTTTTTTTTGTAATTTCCCATCTTACATATTTTTTTTTTTGTAAATGCATCTTTTTGAGTGAGTTTTTTGTAATAAACCCTATTTTAAATTGAAAGTTGCAGTTTAAGATTTTAAAATTAGTTGAAATTATTAGATTTATAAATCAAAACATGTTCGTAAAATTGAACAAGAAATATTAAAGTTGGGAGATATAAATATAATTGCAAGAAAGTATTTTAAAATTATGCTTCATATTTAAAATTTAAAATTAATTTTTTTTATGCATGAGTATTTTACTAGGGATTTAAAAGTGATTTTCATAATCATTTAACGGAAAAAGTTAGCGGAAATTATTTTTTGGGGTTGTTCGCATACTTGTATTTAGTTGAGTGGTAAGATTGAATAGTCTGAAATCCTGATGGCCTATATGAATGAAATGTTAAAGTTAGGCGTTGAAGTTAAATATTTGGAGACTTAAGTGGCATACATGAACAATTTGGCAAAATTGAGTGGCCCAAATGATAGTTTTGCCATTTTATTATAACGAAGTAGAGTTTTCGGGAGTAGAACATTATCTCCAGATGTCATACTCTCATTGGTGGTTCTGATTGCAAAACGCTTGCAAAACATAAATCCAAACAAACCTGTTTGTGAAGTACAACCTTCTAGACCCCACTACTCTCAATCTCCAATCCTAGCCGTCCGATCCCCTCTCTCATCAATAGCCAACGTTGACTTTTCTTCCTCCCTCCCCATTTTTCATCAGCTACATATAAGCCAATGGATTCTAATCAAGTTCAGAAAACCTCAAAAATTACCATCCAAATTCATGTCCCTAGATTTTGAAGAACAACAAGAAAAAGAAAACCCAGTTTGCTAATTTGAGATTTAATTAGTTCAAGAAAAGAAATAAAATAAAATGGAAATTCCATTAATTTCAAGAACTTCAAACTTATCTCCAGCAACGACATCGTTTTTTCCATGTAGAGTTGCATCTATTGGTGGAGGTAATGGTGTTTGTGAGCTGCAGGTGAGGTTAAAGAAGAAGAAGTTGAAGTGGGTAGGTGGCGGAGGGAGGTTTCCGGTGAGAGCTGCGGCGGAGCGGAGTGGGGAAGGTGGAGGAGAGACGGCAAAGAGTGGTGGTGGTGGTGGAGGAGGAGGGTACACGAGTTCTGCCATGGAAGTTACTACATTCAATCAGGGGTTTAGTGAAGCTGAGTTTCCAATTTGGGAGAAGATTGGTGCTGTTGTCAGACTTAGCTATGGGATTGGTATGTTTCCTTTTTTTTCAAATTTCCTTTATTTTTTTGCCAAGAAAATATAGGGGTAGGAAGTGGAATTATTATAAGTTTGGTTACTTTTATGGAAATTGTTTTTTTTCTTTCCATTAATTTGTTGGGGTTGTTGGTTAGTAGCAAGTGGTATTGCCTTGATTTTCACTTAGGTTCTGAGAAAGTTTAAGGAAATAAATGAAGGGCCATTGTTAATGAGTAGTGGGGTGTTCTATTGTATGCGTGTCCCTCCGTCCCAAAAAAATATACACAATTTTACTTTACACCAGAATTAAAGAGAAAAGTGTAAAAGATGATGTGTTGTTAGTATTTATGACGTCTTTAGCATTGGTGAAAGAGAATTTTTTTTTGTTGCAAGAAAGTGAGTACTCCCTCCTCCGTACCATTACAAAACAAACAAAATTTTGGTGTTTCATTACAAAAGTAGCAAACCCAAAACAGAAAGTTTTTAATACTTACTCCCTCCGTCCCGGTTCACTTGGCACCAAAATGAATGACACAATAACTAAGAAAAAAGAATAAAATAAAAGAAATGTGTGGTAGAAAATGAAGAGAGAGAATGAGTGGGGTAAATAGTAGTGTTGGTTGAATAAATTGAGTGGTGGAAAATGAAGAGAGAGAATGAGTGGTGGGGTAGAGTGAATATAAGATTATAAAAAGTTTGCCATTTTGGGTAGTGCCAAGTGAAGTGGGATGGACCAAAATGAAAATTAGTGCCAAGTGAAGTGGGACGGAGGGAGTATTTATGAGACCTATTTGTCATACTCATATCATCTATTATTATTCCATATCTCACTTTCTCTCTCCTACCTCAATTTTCATAATCACGACACTTATTCCACTATACACTTTTCTTTTTAATTTTTATGCAAAACCCATTTTTTGTCTTTTGTAACGGGACAAAGAGAGTATTTACTTTTAGTATGAAAATTAAGGAAATTTAATTCCAAGTATTATTAATATTAAATATATACTCACTTCATCTTATAAAAATGTTAATCCATTCGTCCAAAAATACTTGTAGTTCTAGAGTTGTTTGCACAAATTAAAAAATGCATTTAATACATGCCTAATAGACTAAATTACCCTTAAAATATTTTAAATACCTAGGCAATTAAATGTTTTTACAATGACAAATAGCTTATCAGGTAGTTTTAGGGAACATGTCTCAAAGTTTTATGAAAAACTTCAAAACTGCAAGTATATTGAGACAAAAAATCTCTTCTAAAACTGCAAATATTTTGGGACGAAAGGAGTAATAAAATGAACGCTGGGAACAGTATCATATTTGAATTGATAAACTAAACTAAAATGAACACTTATTGAGGTGTTCTGAAGCCTAGATTTTAGCATTGGATCAGTAAGGTCTAGTTTGGATTCACATAGGAGTAATTTTTTGTTTAGTTTCTTATGTGATCTGGTAACCATTTCATGAATAAGAAAGAGAGATAGCTAGCCTAGACCTAAATAAGTGAGCTCATAGAGATATAAAGTAAAAATTTGAAAAAGGCTAAAAATTAAGAAAACCAACTAAAGAGGTTCAAAAGGTATCCACTTTCCTTTGTCATCTAGTGAAAAAAGTTTGGGATAATCATAGTTTGAATCTAAATGAAGAGAAAGAAAGATGCAGTAGGCCTATCCAAGGAACATTATGGGCTTTACTCTGTATATTATGCTGTAGAAAAAAAGTGTATTTGGGGTGCAGTCTAACTACTCTTTAATCATTTTAAATTTATTTTTAATAAATTTTCACCCCACTTTACTCATTACCACCACTCCTGCCTCCCCCCCCCCCCCTGACCCCCCCCCCCCCAATCAGGTAAAAAAAATTAATCATTTTAAATTTATTTTTAACAAGTTCCCACCCCACCCCACTCACCACCACCAACCCATCCCCACTCCCATCGGGTAAAAAAAATCATTTTAAATTTATTTTTAACAACTCTCCACTTCCATCACCACCACCACTCAAGATTAAAAAATATTTTTTTATTAATTTTAAAATTATATTTTAACAACTCACTAACTCTCTAACAATTTTTTTTATTCATATTAAAATTATTTTTTAATTATTAGGAATATAATATCATAATATTATATTCAATTATATATTGTTATATATATTTTAGGACACTCAATCCTTGTATTAGATTAGAAAGATTGTGTAGATCTAGAAACCTTATAGGAGATTACCTGCTCCCATTGTAACCGTATAAATATGTACCTCTAACAACATAATAAAATTGAGTCATTCATATCAATTCTGTCTCTCCATGTATGATCGACTTCGTCTTTCTCTCTCTCCTTAATTCTAATATGGTATCAGAGCTATAAGATCCATAATAGGACTTCTCTGCCAAACCCTAGCGGCAAAACCCAAACCGCCCCACAACCAAACTGAGTTGCCATGTTCAAAACTGGCCTCCAACCACGGATGTACGGACCATTTTCCTTGGGTGCGATGGCAAAATCCAAACCGCCCCACAACCAAATCGAGTTGCCATGTTCAAAACTGGCCTCCAACCACGGACGTACGGACCACTTTCCTTGGGTGCGATGGCAAAATCCAAACCGCCCCATAACCAAACCGAGTTGCCATGTTCAAAATTGGCCTCCAACCACGAACGTACGGATCACTTTCCTTGGGTGCGATGGCAAAACCCAAACCGCCCCACAACCAAATCGAGTTGCCATGTTCAAAACTGGCCTCCAACCACGGACGTACGGACCACTTTCCTTGGGTGCGATGGCAAAACCCAAACCCCCCCACAACCAACCCGAGTTGTCATTTTCAAAACTGGCCTCCAACTACGGACGTACGGACCACTTTCCTTGGGTGCGATGCAAAACCCAAACCGCCCCACAACCAACACGAGTTGCCATGTTCAAAACTGACCTCCAACCACGGACGTACGGACCACTTTTTTTTCAGTCACAAACCCTACAACCACATCCACATCCGGAAACACATCCGTCTCCACCCGCTACATCAAACCCGATTCATTTCATCATTCTTCAAGATTGGACTTATCCAATGATCGTCCATCTTGCGGGAGCATATTAGAAATGTAATATCATAATATTATATTCAAGTATATATTGTTATATATATTTTAGGAAACTCAATCCTTGTATTATATTAGAAAGATTGTGTAGATCTAGAAACCTTATAGGAGATTACCTCCTCCCATTGTAACCGTATAAATATGTACCTCTAACAACATAATCAATTGAGTCATTCATATCAATTCTCTCTCTCCATGTATGAATTGAATTCGTCTATCATCCTTTATTCTATTATTAACAACCCTCACCATCCCCACCAACCCACCAACCCCCCTCCCACGATCAAACTTATTTTACTCATAATTAAATTAATTTATTTTTTAACAACTCCCCCACTCAACCCCACTCCCCTACTCTCGGCCACCCACCCTTCCCCCCCCCCTCCCACACTCTCGGCTACCCACCCTACCCCACACCTACCCCACCCCTATCATATCACCACCCTATCCTACCATCATTTTATCCTTTATATTTTCCCCACCACCCTATCCTACCCCTACCCTACGCCACACCCACCCACCTCACCCCTACTAATTCCCACCTCCTACAATACCACCCCACCTCCATCACCTTACCCCACCCTATCTCTTTTATCTGAAATTGTGTTTTATCGAAAAATATTTTTATTAAACCAATGAAATTATTTCCGGAAAATATTTTCCTTATCAAATATATTTTCCGAAAAATAATTTACAGGAAATCATTTTTCGTAAGTTATTTTACGCGAAACAAACTTAGCCTAAGTTGTTTTGTGTTGACCATTTCTGATACATTTTTTTTTCTACTTGTGAAAAAATCAGGTATATATGGTGCAATGGCTTTAGCGGGAAGGTTCATATGCGACACGGCAGGAATTGATTGCACAGGAGGCTTCACCCCATCATTAGATGCCTTAGTAGTAGGACTTGGATATGCAGCTCCTCCTATTATGGCCCTTCTCTTTATACTAGACGTATGTTGTTTATAAGCAATCCATTATCATATTTTGCGTTTTTCTCCGTGCGTGTGTGTGAATATATCTTCCTCACTATGGACATCTAAGTTCGGAAAAGGGTTCCCTCTAGACTGATTTATGTAGATAGCTTGTTTCGACTATGCAATTTCTTTGTACTCCCTCTGTCCCATAGTAAATGTCGCAATTTTCATTTAAATTTGTCCCAAAAATAGATGTCGCGTTTCTAAAAGGGAAGTGACTTAGTGCAATTTTATCATTATACAAGTAATGTACAAACTAGTAAAACACCTTCTTTAAAAACGTTGACAGGTCAACTGTGACATTTATTTTGGGATGGAGGGAGTAATACAATTTTGACATTTGATTTTCTTTTCTTTTCCATTTAAATTACCTACCCTTTGTTTTCCTTATAGGATGAAGTCGTGAAACTTTCGCCTCATGCTCGTGCCATAAGGGACGTGGAGGAAGAGGAGCTACGAAGCTTCTTTTATGGAATGTCTCCATGGCAGGTAAAGCTTCTAACTAGATAGTGCCTTCTTGAGGCATTCCTCTGTCTACTTATATAATTGAGATAAGACTTTCAGGAAGAGTTGATTCCTCATGTTAACATCCTGCAGTTTATTCTCGTTGTTGCTGCAAGCTCTGTTGGGGAGGAGCTTTTCTACCGTGCTGCTGTTCAGGTGAGTTCCTCATTACTGAGTACTTTTCTGCTAGTTGGTTAGTTTAAAGACTTTTTTTTTCTTCTTAAATCATATACTCCCTCCGTCCCACCTCAAATTGCAAAAAAATCGTCACTGGAATTAAAGAGAAGTATATAATAGTAAGGTGTTGTTAGTCTGGATAGTGGAGTACGGAATATTAGTGGCGGTAAGAATAATAAGTGGGTTAGTTGATGCAAGTATGATAAGTGGGTCCCATTGATTAAAAATATTATAAACTTTCTATTTTTTGGATTTTGCAATTTCTAATGGGACACCAAATGGGGTATATTTTGCAATTTGAGGTGGAACGGAGAGAGTAATTGAAACTTGCAAGGTTGATAAAGAAATAGGAGAAGGCAAACTGGGAATTTGAGACAAACTTTACTATAGGATAGGATGTAACTGATGTTGCTAAAAAATGTTATATCATGCCTGATAAATTGTTATCCAGGTGCTATGCGTGGGGTCCATGGGTTTAGTACTCTAGTACTGTCAATTGTCAATAGAGTTTCATACGATTTCTGAGTGTCAATGCATTGTGACATTCTTCCTTGATTTTAAACTCTGTAGGGAGCGTTAGCCGAAATATTTTTGAGGAGTTCAGATTTGGTAACTGATGCTCGTGGGATGGCTTCACTGGTAAAATCGTGCTACTAACTTATTATTTTTCTTTTTGGTATTCAATAGTTTTCGTATTTGAACTTATAAGTTGATTGCTTAAATTAGACGGGTGTGCTTCCTCCATTAGTGCCATTCGCTCAGGCATTTGCAGCTGTCATCACTGCTGCTCTTACGGGCTCCCTTTATTACATGGCTGCCTCCCCAAAAGGTTACCCCCCGCTCTCTCTCTCGTGCGCACACACACAATTGTCTTTCGCAATCCTTTCCATTGCCTTAGTTCTGTATATAACAAATTCCATGTCCTCATTTCAGATCCTACCTATGTTGTTGGACCAGTTCTAAGTTCTCACTCTGGTCGTGGTGATATAAAAAAACTTTTTGCAGGTATCCAAAATAATAACAAATATTTTCTACATTTTATTTTTAAATTCACGCTCTTGGGCTTATTTTAATTTTGTGTAGCCTGGTATGAGAGGAGGCAAATGAAAAAGATATACTCGCCCCTTCTGGAGGGACTTCTAGCGCTTTACCTTGGATTTGAATTTATCCAGGTACACTAATTTATTTCTGAGTCATGTCTTTCAGGGTTTGTCGAATCAACTAATTCTCATTCATTTTCTTTTACGTATTTGACAGACAAATAATATTCTCGCCCCCATGGTCACACACGGGATATACTCTGCTGTGATATTGGGACACGGCCTTTGGAAGATACATGATCATAAAAGAAGATTACGACAGAGAATCCAGCAACTTAAACTAGAAGAAAAGAATTCCAGCAAATTCTGAACCAGTCTGGGGCCTGTAGATATTAGTAGTTTATATAGTTTGCGAATGGAGCTAGGAAAATGTATAGTCCTGTAGCAGAGCATAATTATACGTATAGTAAATAATGTTCATCAAAAATTACGACCAAAAAGAGAAGTAGCAAACTAGCAACTGTATGTCCATATTGTAATATTTTTTTTTTCGGAATAATATTTTATAAAATATAAAGTTTGACAAGTTAAATACCGACTTTTTATGTGACGGATGAAGTGAAAGAGTCGGTTCCTTAAATTTAGGACTTAAAAGAGTTTACCAAGTCTTGTGTTTACTTGGTCATTTATTTTTGTTTGAATAATTCCTATTGTTTAGGGGTCTTCTTATCTTTTTGTTTGCTAGTGCCAGTAATTAGGAGGGAATGCTCGATTCAAAAGATCACTCTTTCAAAAGTTGAGGAGAGACTTTGAGCTGTTGGAGATGAAGGCTAGTGAAAGCATTATAGAGTACTTTACAAGGGTTATGGCAATAACCAATCAGATGAGGAGCAATGGCGAGAATATGCCGGCCTCAAAGGTGGTAGAGAAGATTCTAAGGACACTCACAGAGAAGTTTACGTATGTTGTGGTGTCCATAGAAGAATCCAATGATATTGATGACATTTCAATCGATGAATTACAAAGCTCTCTTGTAGTTCATGAGCATAAATTCAAGAGACATGATCGAAGAAAGGATCAAGCACTGAAGGTGATTAATGAAGACTGGCTTGGTGGAAGAGGCCAAGGGAGAAGAAGCTCTAGAGGGCGTGGAAGAGTCAGACAAGCTATGAACAAGGCGACGGTGGAGTGTTACAAATGTCACAACCTTGGTCACTTCCAATATGAATGCCCAAACTGGAATGAAGATGAAGAGACCAACTATGCAGAAATTGAAGAAGGAGGGGACCTGTTGATGATGGCGCTCGTTGAGGAACATGGGGTAAAGGGGAGTGATGCATGGTTCTTAGATTCTGGATGCTCCAATCATATGTGCGGTGATAAAGGTATGTTTTTCAGCTTAGATGAGAATTTCAAACATTCTATAAAGCTTGGAAACAACACTAGGATGGAAGTAGCTGGAAAAGAAATTGTCAAGCTACCTTTAAATGGTGTGGTTTCGGTGATCAATGAAGTCTACTATGTTCCCGAACTTAAGAATAACCTGTTAAGTATAGGTCAACTCCAAGAGAAGGGTTTGGCTATTTTGATTCAAAGAGGTGTTGGAAATGGATAACGAAAAGTTAAGTTTAACTTAACGTTGATCTAGTTTCTAACGGAAGTTCGTTATGTGTTTAACGGAACTAGTTACAAATGGTAATCTACATTTGTTGTAGATTATATATAACTCATTTAATGTCTCAAAACCATTTCCGTGTGAATGAGAAATTAATGACAAATGATTTGTAACTTAAATATTGGGTCAAAGTGTGTTTTGGGTTGGTCCCAAAATTGGTGTGGACTTGTTGTGGCTAAAGGGCGACGAGCAAAGGTGAAGAAGCTACGCACGGCCGTGCAAGTGTCTTTGAACTCGACCGTGCACCGTGCCTTGCCTTGCCACTCGACCGTGCAGAGCCATGAACTCGACCGTGCATATTGCCTTGCACGGCCGTGCAGTTCATTGGACACGGCCGTGCAAATGCTGTTATACCCGAAAAGTTGTGACTTTTCAAGGAAAAAGCCACCAAACCCTTTGACTCTCTTTATATACTTCCCCTCCGAATTTCAATTTATATATACAGTATTTTTGACCCTTCCTACCCTCTAGTAAGATAGATTAACATACCCAAATCATTGCATATTGTTGCATTAAATCCTTCAAAGTCCAAAGTTTCAAACATTGTGTTGTTCGCTAGAGTATTTGATTTGGAGTGCTCCTATCATTTACTTATAAGTCGTTTTATCTTACTAGAAGATTGCCATATAAACCGTTAGCACACAATGCGAGGGCAATAACTTCTTACGGAGATTGTATTAAATACAAGACTCGACTTGAATCCTTTTATTTCCAAATCTCCGTTATCTTTTTCTGTTAAGTTTCTAGTTAAGTTCTTGAGAAGCCTACACAATTGTCCAACAATCGTAAGAAGTTATTTACGCTTCTTCAAGATCATCAAGATGGCAAACGAGAAAGACTCCACGAGAATCAAGTCGAGGAATGTGACGCCTCCTTCTCAAGGTGACGCTACGTTCAACAATGTTACACCGTCTCACCCGGTTCATGGTAAGAAACCTCCTTCCCGTACAACCTCAAGGGTTGCACCTCTTAATGCTCTCCCTCCGTCTCATGTGTTCGTACATGCGGAAAGACCGGGTATTCTTACCGGGATGAACTTTAAAAGGTGGCAACAGAAAATGTTGGTCTATTTGACAACATTAAAATTGGTGCATTTTCTTTGGGAATATCCACCATTGATATCCGATGATGATGAATCTAAAGCAAAGAATGACCTGGATACATGGAATCACGGTGATTTCTTGTGTCGCAATTACATTCTTAGTGGCTTGGATTATGCACAATACAAGGTGTGTTGTGGCATAAAGACCGCGAGAGAATTTTGGGATTTTCTCGAGATGCACAATACTATGTGTATTGTGACTAAAAGACCGAAAGTGAACTTGGTGGAAAGAAGTACCGGAAACAAGAGAAAGAAAACCGGGAAAGTGAAGAGGACCGCCAAGAAGGTCAAAGGAAGTTGTTTTAATTGTGGCAAACCCGGGCATGTGGCTAGGGAATGTCGACATCCTAGAATCAACAACCAAGATGGAAACCCTCTTCAAGCCATTGTGAACGAAGATAGAAATGTTCCATTGGACTTTGATCAACTTAGCCTAGGGGCATAAGAGTGAATAGACCAAATGTGGTTATTGTGTTAGTAAAGGGTACCTTGTTGAAGGACTCCTTAACTTAAATTGTAATTGTTTATCCGCCTAAGTGCGAAGAATAAAATTTCAAATTTTATTTACTTGGTTTGAAGTGTTCCAATTGTTATGGCGTGTTCATTTAGGTCGTGTAAATTTAAATTCACTAAGTCGACGAGTTAATTTAAAATTACTACCTAAAATAAAATTTGACTCGCAAAATCAATTGTGATTTCTTTTGTAGAAATCAGTTCAAACCAGAGATAGTAAATAGATAGTTCTTTACTTCTATTTATGATTGCATTTGATAATGCAAAAGTTCGTCTTTTGGAATAGTAAAACCTTAAAGTTTTAAGTAAACAATAAGGTTTGTGATTCATCTTAATTAGCAATTAAGAGTTTCGAAGTGATAGAGGTGGTTAGTATGTAGTACCGTTTGAAAAATAATTGTTGGGACGCTGACACTTATTTATCAAACGAATGCTTCTTACACACTCAAATCAATTGAAAAAGGAAGATAGAACTTTTAAGGAGATGGTGAACTCCTTATTGATAAGTTCCGTCTTATGTGGGTATACCTAGCAAAGGTAGAAATATCTAAACCTAAAGAGGTTAAGATAGGACCCAAAAACCATGGATTACGTTTCCATTGGCAATGCGGTATTCTTGACCAAGGAAAATGGTTTAAGAGACCTCTCTTAAAACATAGTTATGACTATGTCATCGGTTCATCTCAAGGAGATGAAATACATTGTAGATAACATGGTTATTACAATTAAATGACTTCACATAAAAGGAAAATATTAAATATGAATTAGGATATTCATAAAATATTTGATATGTGGAGGTACACCTCAAGTGTGGGGGTACAAGCTAAATACATAAGTTCTATTTGATATGAACTTCTAGTATTAACAAAGCTGTTAAAGCGTTGATTAAAAGAATGGATCATCATATATGTGAAAGTTATTTGATGATAAAAACTCCTAACGAATTTGAAGTATTCGTAAGTTTGTTTTTATAAATACCTAAAGCGTAGGGTATTCGGCTAAAGTAGAAATACTTAAGCAAGACACGTTATATTCTTTGAGAATATACTTCCTTGAAATGATAGGAAATGCATAAATTTTAATAAGAAAATTTATAGAAACTGTGGTGGTCTTCTTAATAAGAAGAAAAACCAAGATATAGTTGAAGGACAAATGCATCCTATTCTATTTTGGAAGATGGTTGATCTTCCTATGTGAACCGATTGGGTTGCAAAAAAACTAGATGTACCAAGGATGAAACCTTCAAATATTAGACTACAAACGGTCCATCTCAGTGGAAGATGAAGGACCTAGACGTAGTAAAAGGGCAAGAGTGGAAAAGTCTTTTGGTCTGAGTTTCTATCATTTATGTTGGAAAACGAATCGGCAAGCTGTTAAGGAAGCGTTATACAGTCCGGATAGTTCGATGCGGAAAGAGGCTATTAACAATGAGATAAAGATTCATAATGCTTAATAATACTTGGGAATTGGTAGATCTCCTCCAAGTTGCAAACCATTAGGTTGCAATTGGATTCCTAAAAAAGAAAGTATAAAGCCTATGGATGCATGTTGATAAGTAGAAAGCCGGGATAGTTGTCAAAAGGACATTATGATTCATGCAAGATTATCCAAAATGACACAACGGGCGTTCTATGTCGCACAACCGTGTTGGATCTACTTGTGTATTCATATGGACTAAACAAGCAACTAAACGGTGGCATAAGAAGTTCGATAGAACTATGTTATCAAATGGATTCAAGATTAATGAATGTGACAAATGTGTCTACATACATTAAAAGAACATACGAATCATTTGTTAATAGTACGTCCTTACGTGGATAACAATGGTAGTCATGAATTGATCATGAATACCAAAGATATGTTAAAGCGAGAACTTTGACATGAAAGATATGGGATTAGCCGATGTCATATTAGAAATAAAGATTTCTAGAACATCGAAGGATTAGTCCTATCACAATTCCATTATCTTGAAAAGAAAGTACTTCGAAAATTCAAATAGATTCTTGAGAGGTATTCTCTGTAAAATAGATTCTGAAAAGTAGACTCTAAGGAGGTCAAACCACTTAGAGATACTAATTTTTTTGGGAAGTCGAAACGGTACGAGAGATAATAACCACTTAAAGAAACCGCCGATAGAAGAATTTGATCACTCGAAGGGACTGATCATTCTAGATAGACTAAAGGTCTAATTGTAATTGTCATCAATCACCGGATTAGTATAATCATAAGTACTTGGTGTACTTAAGAATATACTTATGATTAAAAGATTACAATTCCTATGTAAGTTGAATGGTCTTAGAAGATATTCCTTCGTGGAATAAGCTTGTGTCTACATGACCTAAGGCATTGTGACGACAATGAAAAAATTAGGAAAAGGTGTAGAACGTCATGGTAAGTCTAGACACAATGGTCTTAGACACACTATCATAGTACAATTGATCTCAAAATGCGACTGTCACAACTAGCCATGAGAAGTCAAATTCGGATCCGTCTACCTAAGGGTAGTAATAAAGATCAACTGTATAAACTGTTAAGGGGAATGGGTTTAAAACCCACAACAAAAGAACTTATAGCGGACACTCAACCTTGAGAAATGGAGATCCCAGGCCCTTGGTTCAATGAGACAACCAAGTTATAAGTTCTAGTAGAGTTACTTGGAAACAACAACTCGGTTTATTGACACCTGAGATGTTGAATACTCATTCCCAGAACATCCAAGTACAAGCACATGCAGCAGTGGGAAGGTTAAGTTGAGAAAACTTTTAATGATTTCTATACCTACGGGTGGAGTAGTGCATGATACTCCTTATAGTGAGAATCACCTATATAAGTGAGAGGTAATAAGGCCGCCTCTAAATGAACGCTTATGAATGAGATACGGTCCAGGGCCAAAATGGACAAAACGTGAGAACAACAATTGTTAGAGCTGTTATTATGTGAGTATTATTGTCTTGGTATACACCCGACAGTCACTGGTTCAAAGCGACTCGCTACCAAATGGCTAGTATATCCGATAATATTTCACTAGGGAAGATTCAAGGCCACAAGCTATCTATCCCGATGTAATAATAGTTCGCCGGAACTTTGGACGAAATTGCATTCATGCATTAATTGTCATTCATGTGGGGGATTGTTGGAAATGGATAACGAAAAGTTAAGTTTAACTTAACGTTGATCTAGTTTCTAACGGAAGTTCGTTATGTGTTTAACGGAACTAGTTACAAATGGTAATCTACATTTGTTGTAGATTATATATAACTCATTTAATGTCTCAAAACCATTTCCGTGTGAATGAGAAATTAATGACAAATGATTTGTAACTTAAATATTGGGTCAAAGTGTGTTTTGGGTTGGTCCCAAAATTGGTGTGGACTTGTTGTGGCTAAAGGGCTGACGAGCAGGCTGAAGAAGCTTCTGCACGGCCGTGCAAGTGTCTTTGAACTCGACCGTGCACCGTGCCTTGCCTTGCCACTCGACCGTGCAGAGCCATGAACTCGACCGTGCATATTGCCTTGCACGGCCGTGCAGTTCATTGGACACGGCCGTGCAAATGCTGTTATACCCGAAAAGTTGTGACTTTTCAAGGAAAAAGCCACCAAACCCTTTGACTCTCTTTATATACTTCCCCTCCGAATTTCAATTTATATATACAGTATTTTTGACCCTTCCTACCCTCTAGTAAGATAGATTAACATACCCAAATCATTGCATATTGTTGCATTAAATCCTTCAAAGTCCAAAGTTTCAAACATTGTGTTGTTCGCTAGAGTATTTGATTTGGAGTGCTCCTATCATTTACTTATAAGTCGTTTTATCTTACTAGAAGATTGCCATATAAACCGTTAGCACCTGTGCGGGGCAATAACTTCTTACGGAGATTGTATTAAATACAAGACTCGACTTGAATCCTTTTATTTCCAAATCTCCGTTATCTTTTTCTGTTAAGTTTCTAGTTAAGTTCTTGAGAAGCCTACACAATTGTCCAACAAGAGGTATGTGCAAAATTTATCATCCAGAGAAGGGTTTATTAGTAGAATGTGTAATGAGTAGCAATAGGATGTTTGTGCTCTTAGCAAAATCCACACCAAATGCACAAACTGATAATTGCTTACTGCTAAGTTCTATGAATTTGTCTCAATTATGGCATGAGAGGTATGGACACTTGAGCTATAGAGGGTTGAGAACTCTCCAAGATAAGAAGATGGTGAGGGGGTTGGCACCATTTGATACAACGAACAGGTCTTGTACTATTTGTTTTGCTGGCAAACAACAGATAAAAGCAATTCCAAAACATAGTTCGTGGAGGGCAAAGGAGCTGCTGTAGCTGATCCATTCGGATATTTGCGGACCCATTAGTTACTTTAAGATATTCAAGACTTTTGTTGAAAAGAAGGCAGGGAAGCAGATTAAGTGCTTAAGGATGGATAGAGGGGTAAAATTAACTTCAGATGCTTTTAACGACTACTGCAAGGAGCATGGAATCCAGAGGCAACTCACTACTGCATATACACCGCAGCAAAATGGTGTGGCGGAGCGTAAGAATCGAACCGAGATGAATATGGTTAGATCGATGCTCATATCAAGGAAGGTTCCAAAAAGGTTATGGCCTGAAGCAGTAAACTGGACGTTTTATATCCTAAACAGGTGTCCTACATTGGCGGTTAGAGACATCACTCCTCAAGAAGCATGGAATGGAGAAAAACCCTCCGTAGAGCATTTTCAAGTCTGGGATGTCTAGCTCATGTTCATATTCCAGATGCCAAAGGAGGTAAACTTGATGAAAGGATTATTGCTTGTATTTTTTTGGGTTTTAGTGAGGAGTCTAAAGGGTATAGACTTTTTGACCCATAAATAAGAAAGATTATTGTCAGTAAGGATGTTGAGTTTGAAGAAAATAAATTGTGGGAATAGGGAGAGAATTATGTAGAGCAAATAGGGGCTGATTTTGTATGGAGTGATGATGAAAATGAGGGAGATGATGAGTAACTTTGGAGATGGTGTCGAGGGAAATATAGGTTTGATTGGTTTAGGAGATGTTAATTTAAATAATACAAGTGGAAATTCTTCAAATCTTAGTGAGACTAACATTGCAGGAGCAGCGGGAGTAACACAGGGCAGAATACGAAGACCTCCTGCTTATCTTAGCGACTACGTCACTGGTGATGATATTTCAGAAGAAGAAGAAGAATAAACTTGGTTGAAGTTGATACAAGCGACCCATCAACATTTGAGGAAGCAGTAACAAGCAAACATTGGAGGCTTGCAATGGACGCATAAAGAGAATTCAGACCTGGGAGTTGATAAGCCTACCGAAAGGTGCTAAGTGCATTGGTGTTAAGTGGATTTATAAGACTAAATTCAACGAACGCGGAGAAGTTGATAAGCACAAGGCTCGTCTAGTAGCAAAAGGATACTCTCAAAAGCATGAGGTAGACTACACCGAGCTATATGCTCTAGTTGCAAGGATGGATACGGTGAGAATGATAATTGCTATTGATGCTCAAAATGGTTGGGATATCCACCATCTTGACGTCAAATCTGCATTTCTGCATGGATCACTAAAGGAAGAAGTTTATGTGCAACAACTGAAGGGATATGTGATCAAGGGGAATGAGGAGAAGGTTTACAAGCTCCACAAAGCACTTTACGGTTTGAAACAAGCGTCATGGGCATGGTTCAGCCGTATAGAGTCATACTTTATCAAGGAAGGCTTTCAAATGAGTGAGAATGAAGAAACTATGTTCTTGAAGAAGAGCATAAATGGTAATATACTCATTATTAGTGT
The DNA here is from genome assembly GCA_022495995.1 of Adenophora triphylla var. japonica. Taxonomy (NCBI): domain Eukaryota; kingdom Viridiplantae; phylum Streptophyta; class Magnoliopsida; order Asterales; family Campanulaceae; genus Adenophora; species Adenophora triphylla. The sequence continues at coordinate 160,683 of JAFEMH010002875.1, forward strand.
CCATGTTGATGATCTTATCTATACTAGTTGTTTTGGTCAAATTTCAACAAGCGAATTAGATGAGAAGAAAAGTGACTAAAGTGATATGAATCTAGGTACAATGATTATCAAGTTGAATAGAAATGGACACAAGATGTTTGTTGACTAGGGAAAGCCCTTGAACAACTTGTTCGCCGGCATAAAACCCCGGGAGGATTTGGCTCCTGCCTTGACCGAAAGTTTACTAGGAATTCTCTTGAGATTACAATGCTAAGAGCGTATGAAAAAGGGAGCTTAAGCTAGTGAAGAACGTGTGTGCGAATACAGTGTATCTCTCCCTTTTATACCTCAAAATAAAACTAATTTAACAAAGAAGGATTATGCGCCTAAAAAATCGGGGAAGAGGTTGATCACATAGAGATATATTCGCCATTTATTGTTTGAGGGAGAAGATAAGATCCATTCTTTGAAGAAACGTTGTTGACTTAATCTTTGCTTCTTGTGACACGTGCCCTATAAAATAGGAATAGCGTTACTGGTCCCAACCTGTAGAAAACCAAGTGGTAAATGGAACGATTCAAGTTGTTAGTACCAAGTTGTTAAGTGTAAGTTGTAAACATGTTGACTGAAAAATGTAGGGCCCAACAATTGCCCCCAAACTTTTTGAATTTTAAAATGAAGAATAGAAAGAGACAAAAGAATTTCAAAAAGTTTGCCAAAATAAGAAAGAAAAGAACGACGGTTTAAAAGGGACGCGATGGGACGGTTTTAAGAAGTTTCCCGAGGCAAAAAGATTTGATCGCTTTTAGAGTTCCAACCACCTTCAACCTTCATAAATAAGTAGTCTCTTTCTCCAACTCTCCCTTTCACCAAATCAAAAAAGTTACTTTCGCAGAGGTTTCTAGGAGAAGAACCAAGGAAGACGGTTGGGGCGAAAAATTGAGTAGATACTTACGGTGAGTTTCTTGTCCCCTCTTCAATTTCATCTTTGATTTCTTATTCTAAGTTGAAAAAATGGGTCGGAAGAAGATAGTCGCGGTTGAGAGTGACGAGGGTTTGCCCAAGGGTTTCATAACCCAAAACTTATTGAAGGAACCTGATAATGAGAAATGTCTAATGCCTAAGGCTAACCTAGAGGTTATTAAGAAGAACCACACCATGCCTGATTCAACGGTCTACTTCACCCACCCTGATTTGACCTCCGAATGTTATTCTCCCACTTGGGTATGCTTCCCGGAGTATCCCTTTGTTATAGGCTTACGATTCCCTTTTCCCGACTTGATTATGAAGTTCTTCTCCTCTACCAAACTCAACTACGCCCAAATGATGCCTCAAGGGTGGAGTACTTGCAAACCCTAGTTAGATTAGGAGAGAGGGCTGATTTGGTTGCCGGTTTAGAAGAGTTGGCATATACTGTGGATTTAAGGAGTTTTGGTCCAGGAAGGTTTGGTTTTAGGATCAAAAATGGTGAGCCTATACTGATTTCCAATCATGACATTGCTGATAGAGGGTGGAAAAATAAATTTTTCTTTGCAAGGAGGGACACCTTGGGTCAAGAGGAAGGTGTTTTTTCCAAATGGAGGTTTCAAGGTAGTGAAAATAGTTCTTTTATTTTACGAAATGCTTCTCAATACTAGGATAACTAACTCTTAAAATTTCCTTTGTAGAAGTTTCTAAGTTGTCAGACCTGTTTCCGGAGCAAAAAGGGACACAAGCGAACGTAAACCAGCTTCTTCAGTTGGGTGTACCCGATAGGTCCTTCAAGGCATTCCTGTCGAGTTTTTCGTTGAGGAGGTTGGAGGTGAAGCGAGAGGTTGAAGCGAGAGGAAAATCTGCCCCCAACTCTACCTGAGATGTCTACAGGTTTAAATCCTCAAAAATCTTGATACTTTTTCACGAGTATTACGATTATCTCAATCCCTTGTTTTCTTGTTGTAGCTACACGATCCAAATCCAACGTGTGCCGCCGACTTGATGGCCTTTGTTAAGGCAAGAAAGTTGTCAAGAAGGACAATAAACCTCCAACTCCAATGTCCATGGCCTCTAGCTCGATTTGAATGCTTCCAAGAAAAAGGAAGAAGTGAAGAAAAGGAAGCTATTTGAAACCGAGGCTACGGATGGGAATGAGATTGGTGACATGGGGACTGGCAAGAAAAAAAGTTAAAGGAGGCTATAGCTTGTTTTGTCGACAAGGTAAAATGAGAAAACTTGAACCTTGCCCGTGATTTTTGATGAAATGCTAACATTTCTTTTGCTTAGGTCGCGGATATCATGGTTCCTATCATGGACCAGCTTGATCTTTGTGAAAATCAAGGCGACCGAGCACAATTATGAAGGCGAGGAATACAAGAAGCGAGGCTACCAAGAATGCGAGGAATACAAGAAGCAAAATCTTGAATGCGAGGAGATTGAGAAGTTGAAGGAAAGTCTTGAAGCTGAAAAGAAGGAGTTGGAAGCCGCGAAGAAAGACTTCACGTTTAATGCCACCAAAGTGGTGTTTGAAGCTAGGATTGATCTTATGGAAGAATACAAGAACGGGCTGGCTTTGGAGTGGGATGTGGAAGCAGAGAAAAGGGCTTTAGAAGATTTCGTTGGTGAGCCAGTAGATGCAGAGGAGGTGAATTCTGCGGCTTTGGAGGCTCTAGTTGAAGACACTGATAGGACCTTGAGCACCCTAGTGGTAGCTCAGAATGGTCAAGGGGAAAATGCAACACCGGCGGCAGCAGGCTAAGAAGTTTAAAAAACATTTTAAAACTTTTGGGTATTTTGGATGGAAAAACAATTTTTGCTTTATTTGTGTACCTCTGTTGGTACAACAAATGGGGGGAGTGTCCCCAAAAATAAGGTTTTTTAGTTTGTAATGGCTTATAAGAGCCGAGACAATTTATTTGGGGGTACTAGGTTGGTCTAGTACTCCAAGCTTTTTTAGGTTTTTAGGGACTTGTTGGCTTATCCAACTTGTCCTTTAGTTTGCAAAAAATATTTTGGAAAACACTTAATGGTTTTTTAGCAAAGTATCTTATGTCTCTGAGAGACGCTTGTTTGTTCTTTAGATAACATGTAAATGTTATAAACCGTAGGTAACATGAAAATGTTACAACCAATAGTTCACAACTTGAAGAAGTGTGAAAACGTGCGCCCAGGCGAAGGTGTCAAAACCTTAATTCGTAAGAAAAGATGAATATCTTTTAACCATAAGTACCTTTGATCAGAGGTAATTCGTTTGAAGAGATAGAACAAGTATCGGCCCGTCCACAGGCGTGTCAACAAGTTCTATCCCTCTCCAGCTAGAATTCCAACATGTATCGGCCCGTCTTGGCGTGTCAACATGTTGAAATTTTCTTCCTCGAGGTTCAAACATGTATCGGCCCGTGCGGCGTGTCAACATGCTTGACCTCTGTCCTCCTCAGGCGCAAACATGTATCAGCCGTACTGGCGTGTCAACATGTTTATCCTGTTCCAGCTTAGGTCTCAACAAGTATCAGCCGTACTGGCGTGTCAACCTGTTGAGCCTACTTTGTTTGATCAAGTTGCACCTCGCAAAACAAATTCATGTTAGGGTTGGGCGTTAGCATAGCTAACGCCCCTCCGACGCTCAAGTCAGTAATGTTTTAATAAGAGTAAAAAATTGAAATGCGTAATTGAACTCGACATAAATTTAAACCGTACCTGAGGAGTCTAGTTATAAATAACCAGACTTACATGAAATAAAGTTTCAGGTGGATAGCGTTCCAACTTCTAGGGATTCTGTCTCCACTTGGGGTTGACAACCAGTATGCACCTTTGCCAGCTTCGGCATCGATGAGATATGGGCCTTCCCACTTGGGAGCCAGCTTACCTGCATTCAATTCTCTTGTATTTTGAAATACTTTCCTTAAAACTAAATCAACAACCTGGAACCTTCTAACTCTGACATTCTTGTTGTAAGACCTAGCAATTCGGCTGGCGATAAGCCGCCATCCTTATCTTGGCTAAATCCACGATCTCATCAATTGTATCTCAATCTTGGGTTAGCAAGAGGTTATTTTCATCTTGAGTTAATAAGCCATACCTTCTTTGTGGGAATTTGTTGCTTCAAGCTGGAATTACGGCTTGACTCAGTATACTAAAGAATAGGGAGTTCAACCTGTGGCTCCTTTTGAAGTAGTTCTATCTGCCCATAGCACAAGTGGTAATTCTTCAACCCACTTTTCCTTCTTTTGATCTAGACGCTTTTTCAAGTTGTTGATGATCAACTTGTTGCTTGACTCAGCCTGGCCATTGGCTTGAGGGTGGACAGGTGTCGACATGACTAACTTGATGCCCCAAAAGTACAAAAGTCCACTGGTCTTCTTACTTATGAACTGTGACCCGTTGTCACATACAATCTCCGATGGTACACCAAACCTGCTAATGATATTTTTCTTTATAAATGAAATTACCTCTTTATCTCTTACTTGTACATAAGCTTCTGCCTCGATCCATTTTGAGAAATAATCGGTTAGAGCCAACATGAACACTTTGCCTCCGGGAGCTTTAGGAAACTTGCCTACAATATCCATGCCCGATTGCATGAAAGGCCAAGATGAGACTATAGGATGTAGAGGCTCGGCAGGTTGATGCAAGATGTTGCTGTGTCTTTGGCAGGCATCACACTTTTGTACGTAGCTCATGGCATCTCGACGCATGGTTGGCCAATAGTATCCCGTCTTGAGGGCCTTGGATGCTAATGCCTTTCCTCCAGAATGGTTCCCACATATTCCTTCATGGATTTCTTTAAGCACCACTTCAACTTGATCATTTATCGACACATCTCAAGTAGTGTCCTGCAAAAGACTTCTTAAACAGCACATTATCTATCAAAACGAAAGTCGAAGTACGAATCTTAAAAGATCTAACATTCTTAACATCGGGTGGAATAGTTCCAAGTTGAAGAAACTCAATTACAGGTTGGGTCCAAGAAGGTTTAGCATCTTGTGCCCCAGTAGGTGGCGTAACCACTTGAATTTCCTCAACTTGGTCTATTACCGGGTACTTAACATAAATAATTGGTATACTAGAATGCAAGATTGATTTGCAAGTTGAACCCAAGTTAGCCAAGGCGTACGCCTTCGTGTTCTCTTCTCTAGGGACCTGTTCCAAAGATAATGATAGAAATTTTGAAGCTAAAGCCTTAACATGTTGGAGGTACAGAGTCATCTTGGAATGTTTCGCCATATAACTGCCATTAAAGTGGTTAGCTAGCAATTGAGAGTCAACAAATACATTTAAATGTGTAATATTCAGATTCAAAGCTGTAGTTAAACCCATGATTAGGGCTTCATACTCAGCTTCATTATTTGTTGCACTAAATTCACAAGATACAGCTTGAGGTATGATATCACCTTGAGGGGATTTTAGGACTATTCCCAAGCCAATCCCTTTGGAATTTGAGGCTCCATTTGTAAACAATGTCCAAAATCGAGGAATAGTTTTACCTTCAAGTTGTTGCACTTCCATTCTACCTCGGGATGCAAACTTGGGTGAAGTCGGCTACGAAATCGGCTAGGGCTGCGATTTGATGGGCGTTCTCGGCTCATATGAAATATCATACGTGCTCAACTTGGTGACCACTTGGCCACCCGCCCGACAACTCTGGGGTTCTCAACACATTTCTCATAGGATAATTAGTTCTAACGGTTATGGAATGTGTTTCAAAATAATGACGTAATTTGGTAGCAGCAGTAGTTAAGACTAATATTAATTTTTCAAGATGAGAGTACCTTGTTTCAAAGCATCTAATAAAGACTTACTTACATAGTAAACGGGATGTTGTTCACCTTGGACTTCCTTCACCAATACCGCACTAACGGCATTTTCGAATACGGCTAAATATAAATAAAGATGCTCACCATGTTCGGGTTTGGCAAGTAGGGGTGACGTCATCAAGTATTCTTTAAGTTGTTTGAAGGCTGCTTCATGTTGGTCAGTCCATTGAAAAAGTTTGTTTTTTCTTAATACCTCGTAGAATAACCTGCACTTATCAGACGATTTGGATATAAATCTATTCAAAGCAGCTACTCTACCTGTTAACCTTTGTACGTCTTTAATGTTCTTAGGGGATTCCAAGTTGAGAATGGCTTTGATTTGTTCGGGACTTGCTTCGATTCCCCTCTTGGTCACCATATATCCCAAGAATTTACCTGCTCTAACACCAAAGTTACACTTCACTGGATTGAGCTTCATGTTGAAGGCTTTCAAGATGTTGAATGCCTCAGCAAGGTGCTCCACATGATCCTCAATGTGCTTGGATTTGACCACCATATCGTCTATGTAGACCTCCATCGTCTTGCCAAGTTGGTCTTTGAACATTTTGTTCACCAACCTTTGATAGGTTGCCCCTGCATTTTTAAGACCAAAGGGCATAGAAATATAACAATATATACTGTTGGGCCCTACATTTTTCAGTCAACATGTTTACAATTTACACTTAACAACCTGGTACTAACAACTTGAGTTATTCCATTTACAACTTGGCTTTCTGCAGGTTGGGACGCAGTAACGTTCTTCCTATTTTATAGGGCACGCATCAAAGGAAGCAATGACTAAGTCAAAAACGTTTCTTCAGCAACAAATCTTATCTTCTCCCTCAAACAGCAAATGGCGGAAATATCTCTATTGGATCAACCTCTTTCCCGAGTTTATAGGCCCATGATTCTCTTTGTAGTTAGCCGTTGTGGAGAGGTATAAAAGAGACATACCACTGTATTTTGCACACACATGATTCACTAGCTTAAGGTCTCTTTCAATACGCTCATAGTACTGTAACCCTCAAAAACATTTAGTAAACTTTCGGTCAAGGCAGGAGCCAGATCCTCCCGGGGTTTTATGCCGGCGAACAAGTTGTTCAAGGGCTTTCCCTAGTCAACAAACATCTTGTGTCCATTTCTATTCAACTTGATAGTCATTGTACCTAGATTCATATCACTTTAGTCACTTTTCCCATCATAAAAATATAATTGTTGAAATTTGACCAAAACAATTTGGCGCCGTCCGTGGGAAACTTTGATTATTCAAGTAGAAATGGTTAATCCATCTTCCAGCAGTCAGAGTCGGCCGCTTCCTGTTTCCAATGCCCAAGGCAACCTTCCTCCAAGTGCAGAAGCTGTCAATTTGGAGATAATGTCCAACATGGCGGACATGATGAAGAAAATAGGCGATCGGTTGGATGCTCAGGAGCATACGAATACCATGATATTCAATGCCATTGATAGTCTGCGTAAAGGGAAGCAAGCTGAGACTCAAGTATCCACTCCATTTTCACCTTTACTTCCTAGATCTTTGTTTGGTGCAGGTACAGGACCGAGCCATGTTGGAGATATCCCGATGTCCAACACCTTGCCAGCGGAAAGCACAATTGTGACATCCATTCCAATCGAGCAACCAAGATTCGGCCTACCAGCTAGCCAACCTGCGCTATCATCTTGCTACACTTATGCTACACCCTCAGTGGGGCAAACGGGAAGTTTCTTTAATGCTTTCGATACTTTCGCACCTCAAGTTAATAATGCTCCTCTTTTCGCAGAGAACCAACTTGTTAAGGAAATGCAAACCATTAAGGAGTTGCTCCGAAGCGTGCCTGGAGTCAACTTGCCGTATCACCAAGTCTCTCCAACTTGCTACAATGAGTCTCGTTTTGTGCCAGCAATAGCCAGTGTGGAGATCCCGAAGAAATTCTCAGTCCCTCATATGAAGAAGTATGATGGGAGTACCGATCCAGCAGAGCACGTGTTGCTGTATCAGGAATCAATGGATATCATAAGTATCCCTCCTATGTTTAAAGAAGCATGTTTTTGCAGGGGCTTTGGCTCAACCTTGTCAGGACCGGCCTTAAAATGGCTAACAGGGCTTCCTCTAAACTCTATTTCATCTTATGCTCAACTTGTCAATATGTTCATTAATCAGTTTTCATGCAACAGGGCATTTGACAAGTTGACTAGTGATCTTTATAGAATTGTACAACAGCCTAACGAAAATCTTAAAGAGTATTTGCACAGGTTCAACAAGGAGGCAGTGACTATACCCAACTTGGATGTGTCCACCGCTACGGAGGCATTCCGTATAGGCTTGAAGAAGAGTTCATTGTTTTACAACGAGTTGGTGATGACCCCTGCGAAACAACTTGAAGAAATCAGAACCAGGGCCTTGCCTTACATCAGATTGGAGGAAGATAGCTTGGCGATGGGGAAGTCAACTGGGAGGACTCCTACTCCTCTATTTGAGCCTTCTGACAGACGACCGGATTCCCATCACTATAAGTCCAACAGGGGCAAACCCCCTGTTAAAACTGAACCCTCTAGAATTCATGTTGTAGATGATGATCAGGAAGGTGATGATAATGATTATCCACAAATTTCTGAATATTGCTTTTCTGTGGACATTGCAGGAATCTTGTGCGCCATGGGAAATCTTGGAGATAAAGCAAGATGGCCCAAGAAGAATGACCAGTCAACAACTTGGAAGGACAAGTCCAAGTGGTGCGCGTTTCATGAAGATTTTGGGCACACCACCGAGAACTGTTTCGCCTTGAGGAAGGAGATTGCTCATTTATTGTCCAAGGGTCTTCTCAAGGATTTGTTGGGCAAGAAGAGGGTCAGGAGTGAATCCAAAGAACCTGATTCAGGGGAGCAGTCTAGACCCGAGAAAGTTGCACCCCCTCCAGCCACCAAGGTAGTGAATGTTATCTCAGGTGGGTCTCATATTTGCGGCACAACTTACTCTGCCGCCAAGCGTCATGCCAAAAGCTCTAAGGAAGATCAATCAGAATTGCCTTCAAGGCGTCGTGACTTCACCGATGGTCATGTTATTTCCTTTGAAGATGAAGATAAGGACAACACGTTGGACCCTCATCATGATGGTCTAGTTGTTCAGGTGCAGATTGCTAATTGTGTGGTCAAGCGGATTCTGATCGATGGTGGCAGTTCGGTCAACATCATCTTCACTCATGCTCATGAAGATATGGGCATCCCTCGTCCGAAGTAGTGAAGAATTCATCCGTACTGGTAGGGTTCAGTGGTGAGGTGAAGCAAACGGTCGGAGAGATCAAGTTGCCCATCTACCTGGAGGGTATGAATTCCATGGAGAGGTTTTGTGTAATTGAGTGCTCTTCCTCGTACAATGTTATATTGGGAAGGCCTTGGATCCACAACATGAAGGCCGTGCCATCGACTTACCATCAATGCGTCAAGTTTCCAACACCTTGGGGTGTTGCCAAGTTGAAGGGAAACCAGCAAGTCTCTAAGGAATGTTACAAGATCAACATGAAAGCAAGCTCGACCCCTCGGCAAGCATAGCAATTAAAGAAAAAGGCCCAGGACATTCTTGAAGCAGTGGAGCACGATACAAAAAGCGTTCCTGTTGATGCATCAAATCCTGAGGCCCAAGTGCAAGTTGGGATAGACCTACCGTCCGAAATCGAAGAGGAGTTGATCGAGTTCCTGAAAAGCCAGAAATGCTGTTTCGCTTGGAAACATGAAGACATGACAGGGATAAGCAAGGATATTATTACTCACAAGTTGAACATCGATCCGACCATCCGTCCTGTCCGTCAAAAAAGAAGGAAGTTTGCCCAGGAGCGGAACCAGATCATAAAGGATGAAGTTGAGAGGCTTCTGAAGTCCAAGATGATCAGAGAAGTTCAGTACCCAAGGTGGTTGGCTAACGTTGTAGTGGTGGAGAAGAAGAATGGCAAGTGGCGAGTATGCGTGGACTTCACCGACTTGAACAAGGCCTGTCCGAAGGATCCATTCCCTCTCCCTCATATTGATTCTCTAGTTGATGAGACAGCTGGCCACGACATCTTGACATTCATGGATGCGTCTTCCGGGTATCAACAAATTCAAATGGAGCCTTCAGACCAAGAAGATACAACATTCATGACTCCAGAAGGTATATATTGTTATATTTCTATGCCCTTTGGTCTTAAAAATGCAGGGGCAACCTATCAAAGGTTAGTAAACAAAATGTTCAAAGACCAACTTGGCAAGACGATGGAGGTCTACATAGACGATATGGTGGTCAAATCCAAGCACATTGAGGATCATGTGGAGCACCTTGCTGAGGCATTCAACATCTTGAAAGCCTTCAACATGAAGCTCAATCCGGCGAAGTGCAACTTCGGTGTTAGAGCAGGTAAATTCTTGGGATATATGGTGACCAAGAGGGGAATCGAAGCAAGTCCTGAACAAATTAAAGCCATTCTCAACTTGGAATCCCCTAAGAACATCAAGGACGTACAAAGGTTAACAGGTAGAGTAGCAGCTTTGAATAGATTTATATCCAAATCATCTGATAAGTGCAGGTTATTCTACGAAGTATTAAGAAAAAACAAACTTTTTCAATGGACTGACCAACATGAGGCAGCCTTCAAACAACTTAAAGAATACTTGATGACGTCACCCCTACTCGCCAAACCCGAACATGGTGAGCATCTTTATTTATATTTAGCTGTATCTGAAAATGCTGTTAGTGCAGTATTGGTGAAGGAAACCCAAGGTGAGCAACATCCTGTTTACTATGTAAGTAAGTCTTTATTAGATGCTGAAACAAGGTACTCTCATCTTGAAAAATTAATATTAGCCTTAACTACTGCTGCTACCAAATTACGTCATTATTTTGAAACACATTCCATAACCGTTAGAACTAATTATCCTATGAGAAATGTGTTGAGAACCCCAGAGTTGTCGGGCAGGTTGGCCAAGTGGTCGGTCAAGTTGAGCACGTATGACATTTCATACGAGCCGAGAACAGCCATCAAATCGCAGGCCCTAGCCGATTTCGTAGCTGACTTCAGTCCAAGTTTGCAGCCTGAGGTAGAACTGGAAGTGCAACAACTTGAAGGTAAAACTATTCCTCGATTTTGGACATTGTTTACAGATGGAGCTTCAAATTCCAAAGGGATTGGCTTGGGAATAGTCCTAAAATCCCCTCAAGGTGATATCATACCTCAAGCTGTATCTTGTGAATTCAGTGCAACAAATAATGAAGCTGAGTATGAAGCCCTAATCATGGGTTTAACTACAGCTTTGAATCTGAATATTACACATTTAAATGTATTTGTTGACTCTCAATTGCTAGCTAACCACTTTAATGGCAGTTATATGGCGAAACATTCCAAGATGACTCTGTACCTCCAACATGTTAAGGCTTTAGCTTCGAAATTTCTATCATTCTCTTTGGAACAGGTCCCTCGAGAAGAGAACGCAGAAGCAGACGCCTTGGCTAACTTGGGTTCAACTTGCAAATCAATGTTGCATTCTAGTATACCAATTATTTATGTTAAGTACCCGGCAATAGACCAAGTTGAGGAAATCCAAGTGGTTACGCCACCTACTAGGGCACCAGATGCTAAACCTTCTTGGACCCAACCTGTAATTGAATTTCTTCAACTTGGAACTATTCCACCTGATGTTAAGAATGTTAGATCTTTTAAGATTCGTACTTCGACTTTCGTTTTGATAGATAATGTGCTGTTTAAGAAGTCTTTTGCAGGACACTACTTGAGATGTGTCGATAATGATCAAGTTGAAGTGGTGCTTAAAGAAATCCATGAAGGAATATGTGGGAACCATTCTGGAGGAAAGGCATTAGCATCCAAGGCCCTCAAGACGGGATACTATTGGCCAACCATGCGTCGAGATGCCATGAGCTACGTACAGAAGTGTGATGCCTGCCAAAGACACAGCAACATCTTGCATCAACCTGCCGAGCCTCTACATCCTATAGTCTCATCTTGGCCTTTCATGCAGTGGGGCATGGATATTGTAGGCAAGTTGCCTAAAGCTCCCGGAGGCAAAGTGTTCATGTTGGCTCTAACCGATTATTTCTCGAAATGGATCGAGGCATAAGCTTATGTACAAGTAAGAGATAAAGAGGTAATTTCATTTTTAAAGAAAAATATCATTAGCAGGTTTGGTGTACCATCGGAGATTGTATGTGACAACGGGTCACAGTTCATAAGTAAGAAGACCAGGGATTTTTGTACTCGCTGGGGCATCAAGTTAGTCATGTCGACACCTGTCCACCCTCAAGCCAATGGCCAGGCTGAGTCAAGCAACAAGTTGATCATCAACAACTTGAAAAAGCGTCTAGATCAAAAGAAGGGAAAGTGGGTTGAAGAATTACCACTTGTGCTATGGGCAGATAGAACTACTTCTAAAGGAGCCACAGGTAGAACTCCCTATTCTTTAGTATACTGAGTCAAGCCGTAATTCCAGCTTGAAGCGACATCCCCACAAAGAAGGTATGGCTTATTAACTCAAGATGAAAATAACCTCTTGCTAACTCAAGATTTAGATACAATTGATGAGATCAGGGATTTAGCCAAGATAAGGATGGCATCTTATCAGCAGCGAATTGCTAGGTCTTACAACAAGAATGTCGTAGTTAGAAGGTTCCAAAGTTGGTGATTTAGTTTTAAGGAAAGTATTTCAAAATACAAGAGAATTGAATGCAGGTAAGCTGGCTCCCAAGTGGGAAGGCCCATATCTCATCGATGCCGAAGCTGGCAAAGGTGCATACTGGTTGTCAACCCCAAGTGGAGACAGAATCCCTAGAAGTTGGAACGCTATCCACTTGAAACTTTATTTCATGTAAGTCCGGTTATTTATAACTAGACTCCTCAGGTACGGTTTAAATTTATGTCAAGTTCAATTATGCATTTCAATTTTTTACTCTTATTAAAACATTACTGACTTGAGCGTCGGAGGGGCGTTAGCTATGCTAACGCCCAACCCTAACATAAATTTGTTTTGCGAGGTGCAACTTGAGCAAACGGAGTAGGCCCAACATGTTGACACGCCAAGACGGCCGATACTTGTTGAGACCTAAGCCGGAACAGACAAACATGTTGACACGCCGCACGGCCGATACATGTTTGAGCCTCGAGGAGGACAAAGGTCAAGCATGTTGACACGCCGCACGGCCGATACATGTTTGAACCTCGAAGAAGAAAATTTCAACATGTTGACACGCCAAGCACGGCCGATACATGTTGGAATTCTAGTCGAGAGGGATAGAACTTGTTGACACGCCAGGACGGCTGATACTTGTTCTATCTCTTCAAACGAATTACCTCTGATCAAAGGTACTTATGGTTAAAAGATATTCATCTTTTCTTACGAATTAAGGTTTTGACACCTTCGCCTGGGCGCACGTTTTCACACTTCTTCAAGTTGTGAACTATTGGTTGTAGCATTTTCATGTTACCTACGGTTTATAACATTTACATGTTATCTAAAGAACAAACAAGCGTCTCTCAGAGACATAAGATACTTTGCTAAAAAACCATTAAGTGTTTTCCAAAAGATTTTTTGCAAACTAAAGGGCAAGTTGGATAAGCCAACAAGTCCCTAAAAACCTAGAAAAGCTTGGAGTACTAGACCAACCTAGTACCCCCAAATAAATTGTCTCGGCTCTTATGAGCCATTACAACATAAAACCTTGTTTTTTGGGGACACTCCCCCCATTTGTTGTACCAGCAGAGGTACACAAAAATTGTTTTTTTCATCATCCAAAAATACCCAAAAGTTTTAAAATGTTTTTCAAACTTCTTGGCCTGCTGCCGCCAGTGTTGTCTTCTCCCCTTGATCATTTGGAGTAACCCCTATGGTGTTCAGATCCTTGTTAGCATCATCAACTAGGGCTTCCAGGGCCGCGGAATTCACTTCTTCTGCATCCGCTGGCTCCCCAATATGGTCCTCCAAAACTTTTCTCTCGTCCTCCAGGTTCCAAGTTGTGGCTTGCCCACTTTTATACTCCTCAATCATCTGAATTCGAGCCTCTAACAAAGTCTTGGTGGCATGAAATTTAAAGTCCCCTCCGCAGCTGCAAGTTCTTTCATGTGAGCCTTGTTCTCAGCCCTGATGGATTCCACTTCTTTTTCTAAGCGTTCAAAATCCCTCCTCAAACCTTCCATTTCACCAGCGTGCTTGCTTGCTTCCTTCTTCCACTTCTCCACTTCCTTGGCACTTTTTGTGGCCTCCTTCTTCGATTCTCGCAACCTCATGACCGAGCCTAGCCGCTTTGATCTTCAATACATCAATGTGGGCCACAATAGGGATCATAATTTCCTGCATAAAAGGAAGCATTAATATTCTATCAAACTCCTTGAAAACTCAAAGGTCCCTTCATCTTTACCTTCTCAACAACAGCTCGAACTTTTCTCCTAACTTTCCCATATCCATGTCACCACTCGTATCTCGTGGCTTCAAAGATCCACTAGCTTTCTCTTCTTCGCATCCCCCTTCTTCTTGGATGCAATCATATCGGAGCTAGCCACAACGTACACCGGAGTGGGAGGCTTACTGTCTTGCCTTGCTAAACTCTTTGCTCTAGCCGCGCTAGTAGGCCACAGAAGACTAACGGTGTCCTTAGAAAGGGTGGCTGCAAAAAGGTTGAAAAGTTAGAACAAAATAAAGGAATTAGAACAAGTTGGAGATAGGCAAAGATTTCGTGTATTTAATTAACCCGTGGACATTGGGGTAGGCTCGTATAAAGTTTCTTCAAGATTTGTTTCTTGGACTTCTTCAGACCAACTTCCTCGTCTTGATTTGCAACAAATTGAACCGGTAGTACCTTAAAAGTTCTCACTAACAGTCCAAATCATAAATCTTGCTCACATTCTCCTCCGTGTTGTCCTTAAAAGGAAAGAGCACATCCAATTTCGCAACTAAGCCAAAGAGAAAATTGGAGAATTAGTTACATGATTAATTAAGGAGAATTATTAGAATTAGAAAAATTGCCTATACTACCTTGGGACCTCCATTTGAAGTTGGCACCCTCATCCTTCACCAGGGTGCTCTTCTTGGTGAAAAAGAATTTGTTCTTCCACCCTCTATCACGGTATCAACATTGTCATTTAGAAAGGACATCCTACCGCTCTAACCCTAAAGCCATACCTCCCTAAACCAAAACTCCTAATTTCATTTGTGAGAGCGAATTCCTCTAAACCTATTTCCAACTCGTTTCTCGCATTTAACCTTACGAGGGTTTGTAGGCTTCTCCAACCTTGGGGCATAAGTTGGGCATAGTTAAGTTTGGTAGCAGAAAGAACTTGGTGATTAAGATCGGGAAAGGGAATTTCAAACCAATGGTGAAGGGGTATTCGGGAAACATACCCATTCAGGGAATAACATTCGGGGTTAGGTCAAGGTGGGTAAAAACTCGTTTCATATGCCATGGCATGATTCTTCTTGATGATTTCTAAATTAGTAGCAGTGGATTCTACACTTCTCTTTTTCAGGGTTCTTCAACATGTTTTGGGTGAGAAAACCCGCGGGCAAACCCTCTCCACTCTCGATTAAAGTTACCACCTTTCTCTTCCCCATTTTTCAAGCTTAAAACAAAAATTCAAAGATGGAATTGAAAAGGAAACAAGTAACTCACCAGAAAGTTCTATTTTGGTTCTCTCTCCGGTCGTCTTCCTTGGGTCTCCCTATAAAACCTCCGTTGAAATTACCGTTCTGATTTGGTGAAAGGGAGAGTTGGAAAAGGAGTATATCTATTTGTGGGGAACTTAAAAGCGGTTGGACTTTAAAACCAACACAACTTTTTGCTTTGGAAAACCACTCAAACTGTCCTATCACGTCTCTTTCCATTTAAAAACCGCCGTTTTCTCATACACTTTTGGCAAGCTTTTTGAATTCCTTTATCCCTTTCTTCTCTCTTAAAAACCGTCGTTCCTTTCTTTCTTATTTTGGCAAACTTTTTGAATTCCTTTGTCTCTTTCTATCCCTCATTTTAAAAAAATTCAAAAAGTTTGGGGGCAATTGTTGGGCCCTACATTTTTCAGTCAACATGTTTACAATTTACACTTAACAACCTGGTACTAACAACTTGAGTTATTCCATTTACAACTTGGCTTTCTGCAGGTTGGGACGCAGTAACGTTCTTCCTATTTTATAGGGCACGTATCAAAGGAAGCAATGACTAAGTCAAAAACGTTTCTTCAGCAACAAATCTTATCTTCTCCCTCAAACAGCAAATGGCGGAAATATCTCTATTGGATCAACCTCTTTCCCGAGTTTATAGGCCCATGATTCTCTTTGTAGTTAGCCGTTGTGGAGAGGTATAAAAGAGACATACCACTGTATTTTGCACACACATGATTCACTAGCTTAAGGTCTCTTTCAATACGCTCATAGTACTGTAACCCTCAAAAACATTTAGTAAACTTTCTGGCCAAGGCAGAGCCGTATCCTCCCGGGGTTTTATGCCGGCGAACAAGTTGTTCAAGGGCTTTCCCTAGTCAACAAACATCTTGTGTCCATTTCTATTCAACTTGATAGTCATTGTACCTAGATTCATATCACTTTAGTCACTTTTCCCATCATAAAAATATAATTGTTGAAATTTGACCAAAACATATACCTTCTGGAGTCATGAATGCTGTATCTTCTTGGTCTGAAGGCTCCATTTGAATTTGTTGATACCCGGAAGATGCATCCATGAATGTCAAGATGTCGTGGCCAGCTGTCTCATCAACTAGAGAATCAATATGAGGGAGAGGGAATGGATCCTTCGGACAGGCCTTGTTCAAGTCGGTGAAGTCCACGCATACTCGCCACTTGCCATTCTTCTTCTCCACCACTACAACGTTAGCCAACCACCTTGGGTACTGAACTTCTCTGATCATCTTGGACTTCAGAAGCCTCTCAACTTCATCCTTTATGATCTGGTTCCGCTCCTGGGCAAACTTCCTTCTTTTTTGACGGACAGGACGGATGGTCGGATCGATGTTCAACTTGTGAGTAATAATATCCTTGCTTATCCCTGTCATGTCTTCGTGTTTCCAAGCAAAATAGCATTTCTGTCTTTTCAGGAACTCGATCAACTCCTCTTCGATTTCGAACGGTAGGTCTATCCCAACTTGCACTTGGGCCTCAGGATTTGATGCATCAACAGGAACACTTTTTGTATCGTGCTCCACTGCTTCAAGAATGTCCTGGGCCTTTTTCTTTAATTGCTATGCTTGCCGAGGGGTCGAGCTTGCTTTCATGTTGATCTTGTAGCATTCTTTAGAGACTTGTTGGTTTCCCTTCAACTTGGCAACACCCCAAGGTGTTGGAAACTTGACGCATTGATGGTAAGTTGATGGCACGGCCTTCATGTTGTGGATCCAAGGTCTTCCCAATATAACATTGTACGAGGAAGAGCACTCAATCACACAAAACCTCTCCATGGAATTCATACCCTCCAGGTAGATGGGCAACTTGATCTCTCCGACTGTTTGCTTCACCTCACCACTGAACCCTACCAGTACGGATGAATTTTTCACTACTTCGGACAGAGGGATGCCCATATCTTCAAGAGCATGAGTGAAGATGATGTTGACCGAACTGCCACCATCGATCAGAATCCGCTTGACCACACAATTAGTAATCTGCACCTGAACAACTAGACCATCATGATGAGGGTCCAACGTGTTGTCCTTATCTTCATCTTCAAAGGAAATAACATGACCATCTGTGAAGTCACGACGCCTTGAAGGCAATTCTGATTGATCTTCTTTAAAGCTTTTGGCATGACGTTTGGCGGCAGAGTAAGTTGTGCCGCAAATATGAGACCCACCTGAGATAACATTCACTACCTTAGTGGCTGGAGGGGGTGCAACTTTCTCGGGTCTAGACTGCTCCCCTGAATCAGGTTCTTTGGATTCACTCCTGACCCTCTTCTTGCCCAACAAATCCTTGAGAAGACCCTTGGACAATAAATGATCAATCTCCTTCCTCAAGGCGAAACAGTTCTCGGTGGTGTGCCCAAAATCTTCATGAAATGCGCACCACTTGGACTTGTCCTTCCAAGTTGTTGACTGGTCATTCTTCTTGGGCCATCTTGCTTTATCTCCAAGATTACCCATGGCGCACAAGATTCCTGCAATGTCCACGTAAAAGCAATATTCGAAATTCTTGGATAATCATTATCATCACCTTCCCGATCATCATCTACAACATGAATTCTAGAGGGTTCGGTTTTAACAGGGGTTTGCCCTGTTGGACTTATAGTGATGGGAATCCGATCGTCTGTCGAAGGCTCAAATAGAGGAGTAGGAGTCCTCCCGCCGACTTCCCATCGCCAAGCTATCTTCCTCCAATCTGATGTAAGGCAAGGCCCTGGTTCTGATTTCTTCAAGTTGTTTCGCAGGGGTCATCACCAACTCGTTGTAAAACAATGAGCTCTTCTTCAAGCCTATACGGAATGCCTCCGTAGCGGTGGACACATCCAAGTTGGGTATAGTCACCGCTCCTTGTTGAACCCGTGCAAATATTCTTTAAGATTTTCATTAAAGCCGTTGTACAATTCTATAAAGATCACTAGTCAACTTGTCAAATGCCCTGTTGCATGAAAACTGATTAATGAACATATTGACAAGTTGAGCATAAGATGAAATAGAGTTTAGAGGAAGCCCTGTTAGCCATTTTAAGGCTGGTCCTGACAAAGTAGAGCCAAACCCCGCAAAAACATGCTTCTTTAAACATAGGAGGGATACTTATGATATCCATTGATTCCCGATACAACAACACATGCTCTGTGGATCGGGTACTCCCATCATACTTCTTCATTTGAGGGACCGAGAATTTCTTCGGGATCTCCACACCGGCTATCACTGCACAAAACGAGACTCATTGTAGCAAGTTGGAGAGACTTGGTGATACGGCAAGTTGACTCCAGGCACGCTTCGTAGCAACTCCTTAATGGTTTGCATTTCCTTAACAAGTTGGTTCTCTGCGAAAAGAGGAGCATTATTAACTTGAGGTGCGAAAGTATCGAAAGTATTAAAGAAACTTCCCGTTTGCCCCATTGAGGGTGTAGCATAAGTGTAGCAAGATGATAGCGCAGGTTGGCTAGCTGGTAGGCCGAATCTTGGTTGCTCGATTGGAATGGATGTCACAATCGTGCTCTCCGCTGGCAAGGTGTTGGACATAGGGATATCTCCGACATGGCTCGGTCCTGTACCTGCACCAAACAAAGATCTAGGAAGTAAAGGTGAAAACGGGGTGGATACTTGAGTCTCAGCTTGCTTCCCTTTACGCAGACTATCAATGGCATTGAATATCATGGTATTCGTGTGCTCCTGAGCATCCAACCGATCGCCTACTTTCTTCAACATGTCCGCCATGTTGGACATTATCTCCAAATTGACAGCTTCTGCACTTGGAGGAGGGTTGCCTTGGGCATTGGAAACAGGAAACGGCCGACTCTGACTGCTGGATGAGGGATTAACCATTTCTACGCAAATAATCAAAGTTTCCCACAGACGGCTGTAAGTGCTCCAATTTGAGTTGGTAGCGTTTTCGTTAGAAAGTTAACGAAAGTTTTAACATTTCTAACATTTCTAACTATTCCTAACATTTCTAACAAAGTGAGGGTAGATTAGGAATTGCCATTTAAAGATAAACAAGGAAAAGAATCTCAAAAAGCAAAAGAAATTGGAAAAATCCGAATTGGGCAAGTTGAAAAACATAAAGTGCTGGAATTTTGAATTTTATTCCTCCTGTCCAAAGCCTGCAGCCTCGAGATGAACAGTGCACGCCTACGGGAACCCTCCGCGCGGACATATATGACATTTCCAGTGTCCTATAAATTGAACCCTCCTCTCTCAGTTTAAGGGAGGAATTTGATCACAGCAACGAAGTTCTGGCGAAATATAGAGAGAAAACAGTGGGAATCCCTTGATTGCCACCTTTTTCTCTTGAATCTTTCCCAATCAAATACCAAACACACCCAACCTTGATACTCCTCAAGCCAAACACCAAATCTTGATACTCCTCAAGTCAAATTCCAAGCCTAGGAAGATAGGGTGTCACCATTGGTAAAGCCCTCCTTCTCAAAACCCTAAAATTCACTTTTGACTTCTTGTTCATCTTGTTCTTCTTACTTGGATCTACTTGATGTTTAGTTTAACTTGAGTTTTGACCCAAGATGGTCATCTTGAAGTTCATCTTCATGAATGACCATCTCAAATGGTCTATATTTTAAATCTCTAAATTGATTTTTTCTCTTTAATTTCATTTCTACAAAATATCCCCTTTCCCTTTGCAAAGGACATGTTTAAACCCCATAAATTCCCCAAGGATGACTTGAATATGATAACCACTCAATAAAAAGTAGTGGTATCAAGTCTAGGGATGAAAATGGGGTGAACATAGATGCAAATCCCCCAAAAATCACATTTTCCCTCAAGAACATCTTGCTGTCCAGTAGCATTGTTCTGAGAACTCAGTCCATTTTCTTATTTTTTGGACCCAGTAAAACTTGGAATTGGGTGTTGACTACAAAACACTTTTTGTAGCCAACATCCAGATATTTCCAGACATATTTTTATTTTATTTTTTGAGTGAGTAAAACTCCTTTTTTCAATTTTTCTTTTAGAGGCCAGTTCATCAGCTTCTGGAAATCCAGATTTCACATCTGAGATTTCCAGAAGGTTTTGACCCCTCAAATTACTTCCAAAATGAAAAGTTTCTTTGCAGAAACCCTATTTAGGGTGTTTTAAGCAACTTTCATTCTCGGACTTTCCCCAGATTCTGAGTTTTTGAAGCCTTTAAGCCCATTTCAAAGTCAAAGGTTAAAAATCTTTTGAGTGCCAAGACTCAACCCAAAAATCCAAAAATCTTTTGAGTGCCAAGACTCAACCCAAAAATTCTCCAAAAAATAATGGGATCAGTTTAAAGTCTTAAAAAGAGATCCCAATTTTCACTTTTCCCAGTTTCAAATTATTTTGGTCAAAACACACACGCACACGCACACACACAACAAAAGGATTTCAAATGTTTGGAAGACTCGTTTTGCGAGGCGCGTCGGGTGCACACTAACGTCCTTCCCGACGCGTAACATGACCTCCGAACCTAAATCTCTGATCTCGGGCTTTTTTCAAAGTTTTGGCCCTCAAAATTAAAATGGCGTGGCGACTCCGTTTTTCCGGTTTTATTTGGTTTTTCAAAGAAACGCAAAAATCGAATTTTCCCGTTTTAATGGCACATCATTACAGTGGCGACTCCGCTGGGGACAAATAAGCTTTTTCTAAAAAAAAATGATATTTGGTATATTGGTGGAAACCATTAAACTTCCCGTTATCGCCTCCTAACACGAGTCGGGGATAAATTGTGGTCTAACAATCCCACGTACCGGTATCATTATTTTCAAAAAAAAAAGAAAAGCTTTTGAGGGTCAAGCTTCCGTCTCAACATTTGAAAATCCTTTGCTTTGTGTGTGTTGATTTTTGCACAGTTTTCGTGTTTGTTTTTGGCCGCCTCGGAAAAGTCAAAATTTTGACTGTCGGAATAATGTCCCTAACTGTTGGAATTCTCGTGCTTATGTGTTCACTAAATTTTCAAAAAAAAAATTCAAAAAAAAAAGATTTTTCAAAAAAGAAAATTTCCAAAAAAAAATCATGCATCATGCTTTTTAAGACACATAAAAAAATCTCTATTTTACTCAGAAAGGGAAGATAGACTGCTTGCACACTACGCGCACGTGACCGTACACTGCACACTACGTCCCTAACCCGGGGAAATCCTTGTCGCGGTCCGTTTGGTCTTATTACGCCTCTCGGATGAGCACAGGACTACCCAAACATCCCATGGAGCCTCGTGTCGACCATGCACTTGTCCGTGACACACTTTGTCCGAGACCCGGTTGGTTTTTAGTCCGTCTGTGTCATGCCCCGTCTGTGTATAGACCTTTCCTTTCAAGCCTTTGTCGGCATACCGACTCAATATCTTTCGGGGACCCTAATCGCCGAAGTTCTCGCCGGTTTTCCGCCGCAGACTTTGACCAAGATATTGACCGGCGCCTTGACTTCTGGCTCGATCGGCACAAATTATACACTGACTCCCAAAGCATTGACACTGAGTCATCAAGGATTAATGAATATTCCATGCCTAATTACGGCTTAACTGACGACAAGTCAAGATCAATTGTGGACGCTTATCGGCCCAAATCATGCCGACTTTTCGTCGAGCCTCTGACATGATCTTGACTTTTGACGTCGCCGTCCGTAATTTACATCGAATGCTCGTTAAGACTCGATTACCCGCCGACTTTTAGGATCGTTTTTCTTTCGGTCGGTGGGACCCGCTTGCCCTATAGGACCCTCGCCCGGGGCTGTCCACCCCGGGAGGTCGAAATACGGGTGGAATACGAGGGGCTTATAGACGTAGTGACGGGGCCCACCGATCCAGAATCGAGTAGTTCGAAAAAAAAAAAAAGAAGAGCAATCTTTTCCAACCGATTAGGTTAATAAAACGTGTTTTAAGTAAACATGAACAAATAATCGCATGTTGCATGAGCCTCGAGCCCAAACACCTACCCTCCTTCAATTCCCGCCATCTCGAACCCTCGTGTCTTTCCCCGCAGCCTCCGCGTAAAGCTTGGTTTCTGCACCGGGTCACCGTTTAATCGGTTGGGAAGAGTCAAGTGCCTCATCGGCTTCGCCGTTTGTTTCAACTTCGGGTTTCGTAATGTCCGCATCACCGGTAACGAGGGGGACAACGTCACTCCGCCTCCCGGACTCCTCGATGTAACAAAGCAATGGAATCAGGTAGCGTAACGTATGAGAATGCGACAGAAGCGCAGCAATAGCCTTATCGAGGCTATTAAGAGCCATGGTTTGGCCACCACCTCAATCCCGATGGAACCTTCACTGTGGAAGAAGAGGATGACCCCAATCCCAATCTCGGTCGCCCGATTACTCCGGGATGCCACCACCAACCTCCTTCGGTGCTACCGTAACACATGTTCCTCGATCTCTGGGTCGACCACCGGATCCATGCAGCCTGATGGGACGATTCAGCTCACAGCTCCTCAAAGGGGCAAAGTCAGCACGGAATGACCTCTCATGGTTGGGGATACCTCGAATGCCACAAACAGATTGGAATCCCACCTCGGTTCGGAACCGATCAATCCAGACCTTCACATCAACGGCCACAATTTGGAATGCCGCCACAATCTCGGTTCTCAGGGCCACAGAGCCCTCCTCGTAATGGTACTGCCCGCTTGCTCCTCACACAGCCTTTCACAAATCCATTCACTCGGACTTCTATGGGTTATCAAGCCTTCATCCCTGCTTTCATCCGAATCACCAGACCACAAGATCCTCTCGGTTATGCATCCTCGCCACAACCGGCCATGCAATTCAACAACCAGGACAAGAACCCGCACTTAAGCCTACTTATGGGCCTCACTCCGAAAATCCAAGCCATATGGCTACCTCAGATCCGCCTCCATCTTCTCTCGCCGATTGGAAGCCAACAACAAGTCACTGGGCTCTATCCTTTTGCCCCAGCTCCTACCTACACTCCCTGTAATTTGGGCCAAGGACAGGTTTTCACCTATGCTCCGGATATGGTATTCCTTCCACCAATGCACCACCAATCTGCTTAGTCCTCTTCCTAGCTCAAATATCGGCTCAGGAATTCCCGCTCCGCCTTTGGATCCCCAATTGGCTTGGTTTATGGAGCAACACAAGGAAATGAAAGCACAGATTGCTGAATTGACCGCCAAAAGAACACCGCTCTTCGGCCTACGAGATCCCGACTCGATTGTCCCCCGCCTCACAAGTTTGTGATGCCCACTCTGGAATTGTTTGACGGGGAGTGCATGCCCTAAAACTCACTTGGACACCTATACTTTGGCAATGAAGGCTAAGGGATGCACAAACCAGTTAGCCGGCCGATTACTTTAGTCTCTCTTTGAAGTCGGTGGCTTTGAAATGGTTTTTCCGGATTGCGGCATTGGAAGCTAGGGCTACTTGGGAACAAATTACCGCATTTTCACAGATAAGTATAAAGCCAACTTGGAGTGGGAGACAAACAGAGTTGACACCCAAACAACGATGCAATACCCTAATGAGAATATTGGGGATTTCTATAAGAGATGGAACTTAAAGCTCGGTGAAATGGCCATTCCTCCTCCGACGAGGAGCGATTAGACATCTTTCGGCCATGCTTGAAGCCGCATTTGAGAGCTTCCTCACCACTTCCCCTACGCCGACTTGCGTGCAATGGTTAATTCCGGGCTAAGTTTGAAAAGGCTTACAATCGCCACCCGACTGCACTGCCACGGATATCGGGCTCCTCCCTCCAAAACTACTCTCACTTTCGCTAAAGGCAAAGAGGCGATCGGCTACGCGGGACAGATCGTAACAATGCCACTTCCTTTGTTCCCAAGAAGCCTCGATGCATCCGCATCCCTGCTCCAAGACTTGAGAAACCTTGGAATGCCTTTAAGCGATATCTTCAGAGGATTGGTAAAAGAAGATTTGCTCCGGCCTTTTGGATAATTATCGGCCAAGAAACCCCAACGCTCCTTTGGATACCTCCAAGCATTGTGCCTTTCATCGCAGTACTCATGGGCACCTGACGGATGATTGCGTCCCCTGAAGAAGGCAATCCAAAATTTGATTGAGCAAGGGAGGTTAGAGATGCTCAAGGGGCCTAATACCATCAATAACCCACTCCCTAACAACATGAGTGTCAACATGGTCGAGTTTGGTGATCCAAGACTTGTGGGCATAATGGAATTTGACTCACCCCTTTGTGAGGTCGGTGAATCCACCATCGCAGCGATGAAAGTGGTTGGATTAAGAAAGAGATTGCCAAGGAAATCCTGATGGAAAGGTCCGCACAGCTCCGCCTCCGGCCGTCGAAGAATAGATGCATGGTTCAACAAAGAAAGAGCGGCTAGATTTGGGGGCTACCTATATTTAAAATAGTCTTTTGAGTCAACCTTCGTAGGTTCTAGTACTTTTCTTTCACCTAAGTCCTTCCTGGACATTTGTCGTTGTAGTCCATTTTGGACATAGTGGTTAAATGCCTAACTTTTAATATAAGTCTTTTCTCTTCTTGCTAGACTCGAGGCATCACTTGCGCACCCACGTTACACTTAATTGAAATGGTTTTATCCAAAATGATCACTTGTCTTCCTTTCGACACTAATTCTTCGAAAATGATTAATATTTAAACTAATCGGAGTGAGAAAACCAATTGATATCCTTCTCAAATGGGGGCTTACCAACTCCATCTTGCATCTCATATGCTCACATCCCTTTCATCATCATCATCTCGTTGCTCGATGAATTTGCATGGATCTTTTCTCATAAAGCTTAAGCAAGCAATGAAGACTTAATCTCGTTTAGGTCATCCAAGTAGGGATTGCGGTTGAAACCTTTCACCCATAGGAAAGCCATTACCTCACCCTTACTAAACAGCTACCCTCTCATTTCAAGATCGGCGTGTTTTGAAACCCGGTTTAGCCATCATTTTTGCTCCATACTAGAGAAAGTCCAAGTGAGCCCGAGAAGTTAGCTTCGAGAATCGGCGATGCGCAAATTATCTCAAGCCATGAAGGAAGGACAAAGATAATCCTCAACTCCTCAGGAAGCTTTCCAAGTCAAAAAAAAAAAACAAAAAAAAAAACAAAAAAAAAACAAAAAAAAAACAAAAAAAGAAACAAAAAAAGAAGGATTTTAAAATCCTCACAATCTCGGATATAATTCCAAGCTCCTCAGGAAGCCTTCCAAAAAAAAAAAAAAAAAGAAGAAGAACTCAAAAGTCCCGAGCATCTCAAGAAGCTCTCCAATGATCAAAAAGGAGCTCGAATTCTCACAAGATCGCAAAAAGTTGTCAGTAGCTCGGACTTCCTCTTATCATTACCTTAAACCAATCCCAAGCCATCCTCTCAATTTTAGAGGATACTCCCATCACCATTACCCTTGCCCTTGGCCAAGTCAAAATCTGACCTCTCATTCTTGGAGGCAATCAATCTTCCCATAGATTTCCCAAACACATCCCAGCGAGCCAACCTCTCTCATCTTTAGAGGTTCAGTCAGTAAAAGGCCTAGCCGACCTCTCATCTTAAGAGGTCATAATCTCCCCAAAATCACTAGATAGCCGATCGAAGCCCGGAAACCCAACTACAGTCCCTACCGGATAGCGGTTTCATTCTAATATCCTCGATGTCAGGATCAAATTAATGCTTCATGGCTTGCTTAAATTGGAATCTAATCCATTTTGGTTCAAAATTACCAATCAAAGATTGTGCAAATTCAACCCTTCCCTTCATGTGAGCATATTTCATTTCTCCTCACAAACACTTGCGTGGATGTCCCACAGGGGCTTCGCATCCGTGTCTTTCATGGACACTCTAAGGGGATATGTTATTCAATCCTCCAAATCCTCAAAATCCCCAAAGGTCCTCAGACCCTCGAATTTCAACATTTGTTCTCTTTTCATTTGGGATAGGCCCGAACTACGGCGACCTGAGCTCTTCATAATGGAGGGAACGTAGGCAACCAGAAATGGTCCGGTCGAAATCACAAACAAATCCCCCAAAAAAAAAAAATCCGGTCTCATCAAGGATCGTCCCTATACACTTTCGCCCTTCCAAGCTTGATTTTCGATATCAGTTGGTTTTCTCCTTGTGATTAATCAAAATATTTGTTCATATCGGATTTAGGGATTGAATAACCCGAACATTAACAAAGGGTTTTAAGCACCTTGTGATCATCACGAATAAAACAAGTTTTCAAGTGTCTTGACAAGTCTTCTCTCCATCATAGGGAAATAGAGCCAAACACATCTTTATCTCTGCCGGGCTTCCATACACTTTTCCACACCTTGTGATGCTTATACTCTCTCAAAAGAGTCAAACCAAAGCGAGAGTGTCATCACACAAATTCGGGAGACATTCCCATCTTTCAAAAGATATGCCCCAAGCACGTACACATTTACTGAGTCTTGTCCGATGGCTGGTTGACTAAGGTGCTGAAAAGATGGGTTCCCCCTCTGTAAGACTACTCACGAATTTCTTCATCTGGGCTTGCTAAGCGGTTCTCCCAGGTTCTCCTGTCAGGCTTGCTCTTCAAATTTGGGGCTTATATAGTCATCTTTGGGTCCACGTTGGGTTCTCCACTACGAGATAGACTCGCCAAATCGCTTCTTCAAAATCTGGACTTTTGCCTACTCGGGATCCGGGGCTTTGTCAAGATGGTCTTTTGGACCCGAATTTTATCAAGTCGCAAGAAGAATTTCAGCTTCAAAACTTGGTACACGGCGGCTTCCCGTAGCATCGGAATTCAAGATCGGGGTTTCTCTGGCATTAGCAATTCCATCAAATCATCCTCCGACAAGGTTTCGGCCAAGGTCAGCGGCTCATCCAAATGAAAGAAGCTTCACTCATATCAACGTGCCACTAGAGCTTTGTCAAGCATGACTTCAAATGACCAAGATTGAGAGAGAAAATCCCAATCAAGACCCGGATCCGAATCCAATCTCATCAAAATTGAGGTCCATGTGATACTGACAAAACCTCACGACAACCGCTGTTTAAATCGCGATCAAGGGTTCTCATCCCCCACATGCTCAAAACTGTTCCAAAGCAGTCTCCAGACACATACATAACCATCGCATCCCCACAAAAATCTCCCAAGGGCCTCATGTAGCATGCACAAAACTTGAATCAATAGGAAAAATCCTAAGTGAATTAAAGATCATAAATCATAATTTCCCCTCAAAAGCTTAGGCTAGGTGCATCTTCGAAAGCAAGTAAATGCATCATCTCAACGAGCATATGCAGTGAGGATACTCTCACAATCATTTTTGGCTCTGTGCGTATGCATACTGTCATCATGAATGTCATATATGCATCTTCCTCTTCACTAACGAATGCAGGAATTCAAACGTGAAATCAAATCCCCCTTTTCGGCATGGATGATCTTCACCAAAGTCGACCTCAATGTCCACAAACGGATGAAGACGGCCTCTCCAAGCATCTCTGATTTGGCAAAGGACAGCTCCGGCGTCTGCAACTTGCTAAAGGCGACCCCCAATGTCCACAAATGGATGAAAACAACCCCCAACGAAGGCCACCTCCGGTGTCTATAATTCGGTCGTAGACGCCAAGTTCTCGAATACAAATCGGTCGAGACGCCAAGTTCTCCAATCTGAAATCGGTCGGGGACGCCAAGTTCTCAAATACAAATCGGTCGAGAGACGCCAAGTTCTCCCAAGGCAAGAAGGTCGAGACGCCAAGCTCTCCCAATACAATGCGGTCGGAGACACCAAGTTCTCAAAAGCAAGAAGTCCCAATGTGAATACAAGCTCAACCACCTCTGCAAAGGTTGACAATCACCGCAAGATGCGGATCAACCAAACTCCTCCTCTCAGTCAAAATGCTTCCAAAGACAAAGTCGTCAGCGGAAACCGTCCCACGAACAAAGCAACTTAACAACTCTTCATCAACATCAGTACTTTAGCCTCGGTCCTTCAGCACTACGGGTAAGCACGGCACACGGGTATGAAAGCATATCTTAGTCAACTACTTTTCTAAAGAACATTATCATCGATCATAGACAACTTCCCAAACGGTCGAAACCGTAGGCGACTTCCCAAAAATAGTCAAATCGTAGGGTGACTTCCCAAAATAGTCAAACCATGAGGCGACTTCCCAAACAGTCAAACCATAGGGTGACTTCCCCCAAAACAGTCAAACCATAGGGCGACTTCCCAAAAAATAGTGGCGACTTCCTAAAAATAGTCAAACCATAGGGCGACTTCCCAAAATAGTCAAACCGTAGGGCGACTTCCCAAAAATAGTCAAACCATAGGGTGACTTCCCAAAATAGTCAAAGTCGTGGGCGACTTCCCTAAAATAGTCAATCCCCGTGGTGACTTCCCTAAAATAGTCAAACCATGAGCGACTTCCCAAAAATAGTCGAGTCATGTGACTTCCCAAAAATAGTCAAACCATAGGGCAACTTCCCGAAAATAGTCAAACCGTAGGGCGACTTCCCAAAAATAGTAGGACTTCAAATGGGCGACTTCCCAAAATAGTCAAACATAGGTGACTTCCCAAAAATCAAACCATGAGGCGATTTCCCAAAAATAGTCAATCCGTAGGGTGACTTCCCAAAAATAGTCAATCAATCGTAGGGTGACTTCCCAAAAATAGTCGATCATAGGGTGACTTCCCAAAATGGTCAAGCACATGGGCGACTTCCCAAAAATAGTCATGGATCATAGGCGACTTCCTAAAATAGTCAATCCCTCGGGTGACTCCCAAATACGGTCAATCCATAAAGGACGACTTCCCTAAAATAGTCAATCCTCAATGACCTACACAGTCAATCCTTGGTCCATCCACTTCTATGACATTGACCCTTTGAGTCTCCCGATGATTCTCGTAAGCACCGAGTCTTCCCACAACACCTTCAAATAGCCTCCATCAGGTACCGAACCTCAACTTAGGTTCATACTCCTGAACTAAGTTCCCATTTAGGTTCATACTCCTGAACAAAACCTCAACTTAGGTTCATACTCCTGAACTAAGTTCCCATTTAGGTTCATACTCCTGAACAAAACCTCAACTTAGGTTCATACTCCTGAACTAAGTTCCCATTTAGGTTCATACTCCTGAACAAAACCTCAACTTAGGTTCATACTCCTGAAATAAGTTCCCATTTAGGTTCATACTCCTGAACCAAATCTCAACTTAGGTTCATACTCCTGAACTAAGTATCCATTTAGGTTCATACTCCTGAACAAGACCTCAACTTAGGTTCATACTCCTGAACTAAGTCCCCATTTAGGTTCATACTCCTGAACCAAATCTCAACCAGGTTCGTACTCCTGAACTAAGTTCCCATTTAGGTTCATACCCTCTCACAAGAAATTCCGGCGGTTAAACGTAGAAGACCGAGTGCCTCAGAAAGATAACGGAATCCGTTTCTTTCATCAAAAATTACCCCAGCAGTTAAACGTAAGACCAAGGTGCCCAGGAAAGATAACGGAATCCCAAGTTTCTTTCATCAAATTACCCGCAGTCAAACGTAAGGAGGTGACAGGAAAGATAACGAGATCCCGTGATCTTTCATCAAAATCACCCAACGGCAGTCAAACGTAAGACCGACTCTCCCGAGAAAGATAACGGATCCCGTATCTTTCATCAAAATCTTCCCGCTGATAAAACGTAAGACGGAAATGCCCCGAGAAAGATAACGAGATCCCGTATCTTTCATCAAAATCTTCCCGGCGATCAAACGTAAGACCGATCTCCTCGAGAAAGATAACGAGATCCCAGTATCTTTCATCAAAATCATCCCAGCCGGAGGCCAAACGTAAGACCGATCTCCTCGAGAAAGATAACGAGATCCCGTATCTTTCATCAAAATCTTCCCTGGGCACTCAAACGTAAGACCGATTTCCTGACGAATACGTCTGATTTTCCCCAAAGAAAGGCTAACAAAATCCCCTGAAAGAGTCAACGGAATCCCAAAAGCCAACGGAATCTCGAGTAGTACTCGAACTACGAAAGGGCTTGATTCCCACTAGTGGATACGAGGTAGCCTATCATTAGGTCCCACCTCGGCCAAAACGGTCACCCTCTCCTTCCTGCAGCAGACGAAGTCCACCGAAAGGCCATTTCAAATTAAGGTTCGAGGCACCTAAAAAAGCCATCATCATCAAGGTCCGAGGCGCCTAAAAAGCCATCTTCAAGGTTCGAGGCACCTAAAACGCCATCTCCAAGGTTCGAGGCACCTAAAAAGCCATCATCAAGGTCCGAGGCGCCTAAAAAGCCATCATCATCAAGGTTCGAGGCGCCTAAAAAGCCATCATCATCAAGGTTCGAGGCACCTAAAATGCCATCTCCAAGGTTCGAGGCACCTAAAACGCCATCTCCAAGGTCCGAGGCACCTAAAACGCCATCTCCAAGGTTTGAGGCACCTAAGACGCTATCACTAGAAAAGCGATAAATCGCAGTCATCCCCAGCAGAGACCGAAAATGGTCATTCCTATCCCCAGCAGAGCGGATACCCGTCAGACCGAAAATGGTCATCTCTTATCTCAGCAGAGTTTCTTTCCGGCAACCGATCAGAACTCGCTCATCAGTTCGAGGCACCTAAAACGCCATCATTCCCCAGTGTCAAAGACCCGAACTACTGGCCGCTTGATTCCCACTCGGGATACGTAGGTAGCCTCATCGCTAGGTTCGGCCACTCGATCACTTGATCATCCCGCCAAATATGGAGCCTTACTCTTATCGACGACTCCCGCCTTCCTTCGGTGAAGGCGCCGTCGCCGAGGGGCTACTGTAAGTGCTCCAATTTGAGTTGGTAGCGTTTTCGTTAGAAAGATAACGAAAGTTTTAACATTTCTAACATTTCTAACTATTCCTAACATTTCTAACAAAGTGAGGGTAGATTAGGAATTGCCATTTAAAGTTAAACCAAGAAAAGAATCTCAAAAAGCAAAAGAAATTGGAAAAATCAGAATTAAGAAAGTTGAAAAACATAAAGTGCCGGAATTTTGAATTTTATTCCTCTCTGCAAAGCACAAGCCTCGAGATGAACAGCGGTGCACGCCTACGGGAACCCTCCGCGCGGACATATATGTATGACATTTCCAGTGTCCTATAAATTGAACCCTCCTCTCTCTCAGTTTAAGGGAGGAATTTGATCACAAAGAACGAAGTTTCGGCGAATATAGAGAGAAAACAAGTGGGAATCCCTTGATTGCCACCTTTTCTCTTGAATCTTTCCCAATCAAATACCAAACACACCCAACCTTGATACTCCTCAAGCCAAACACCAAATCTTGATACTCCTCAAGTCAAATTCCAAGCCTAGGAAGATAGGGTGTCACCATTGGTAAAGCCCTCCTTCTCAAAACCCTAAAATTCACTTTTGACTTCTTGTTCATCTTGTTCTTCTTACTTGGATCTACTTGATGTTTAGTTTAACTTGAGTTTTGACCCAAGATGGTCATCTTGAAGTTCATCTTCATGAATGACCATCTCAAATGGTCTATATTTTAAATCTCTAAATTGATTTTTTCTCTTTAATTTCATTTCTACAAAATATCCCCTTTCCCTTTGCAAAGGACATGTTTAAACCCCATAAATTCCCCAAGGATGACTTGAATATGATAACCACTCAATAAAAAGTAGTGGTATCAAGTCTAGGGATGAAAATGGGGTGAACATAGATGCAAATCCCCCAAAAATCACATTTTCCCTCAAGAACATCTTGCTGTCCAGTAGCATTGTTCTGAGAACTCAGTCCATTTTCTTATTTTTTGGACCCAGTAAAACTTGGAATTGGGTGTTGACTACAAAACACTTTTTGTAGCCAACATCCAGATCTTTCCAGAAATATTTTTATTTTATTTTTTGAGTGAGTAAAACTCCTTTTTTCAATTTTTCTTTTAGAGGCCAGTTCATCAGCTTCTGGAAATCCAGATTTCACATCTGAGATTTCCAGAAGGTTTTGACCCCTCAAATTACTTCCAAAATGAAAAGTTTCTTTGCAGAAACCCTATTTAGGGTGTTTTAAGCAACTTTCATTCTCGGACTTTCCCCAGATTCTGAGGTTTTGAAGCCTTTAAGACCATTTCAAAGTCAAAGGTCAACTGCCTTCTTTCATTCTGGCAGAATTGCTTTTCAAATCCAAAAATCTTTTGAGTGCCAAGACTCAACCCAAAATTTCTCCAAAAAATAATGGGATCAGTTTAAAGTCTTAAAAAGAGATCCCAATTTTCACTTTTCCCAGTTTCAAATTATTTTGGTCAAAACACACACGCACACACACACACACAACAAAAGGATTTCAAATGTTTGGAAGACTCGTTTTGCGAGGCGCGTCGGGTGCACACTAACGTCCTTCCCGACGCGTAACATGACCTCCGAACCTAAATCTCTGATCTCGGGCTTTTTTCAAAGTTTTGGCCCTCAAAATTAAAATGGCGTGGCGACTCCGTTTTTCCGGTTTTATTTGGTTTTTCAAAGAAACGCAAAAATCGAATTTTCCCGTTTTAATGGCACATCATTACAACGGCGCCAAATTGTTTTGGTCAAATTTCAACAAGCGAATTAGATGAGAAGAAAAGTGACTAAAGTGATATGAATCTAGGTACAATGATTATCAAGTTGAATAGAAATGGACACAAGATGTTTGTTGACTAGGGAAAGCCCTTGAACAACTTGTTCGCCGGCATAAAACCCCGGGAGGATTTGGCTCCTGCCTTGACCGAAAGTTTACTAGGAATTCTCTTGAGATTACAATGCTAAGAGCGTATGAAAAAGGGAGCTTAAGCTAGTGAAGAACGTGTGTGCGAATACAGTGTATCTCTCCCTTTTATACCTCAAAATAAAACTAATTTAACAAAGAAGGATTATGCGCCTAAAAAATCGGGGAAGAGGTTGATCACATAGAGATATATTCGCCATTTATTGTTTGAGGGAGAAGATAAGATCCATTGCTGAAGAAACGTTGTTGACTTAATCTTTGCTTCTTGTGACACGTGCCCTATAAAATAGGAATAGCGTTACTGGTCCCAACCTGTAGAAAACCAAGTGGTAAATGGAACGATTCAAGTTGTTAGTACCAAGTTGTTAAGTGTATGTTGTAAACATGTTGACTGAAAAATGTAGGGCCCAACACTAGTAATGATAGTTTAATGATGCAAGAGTTCTATGCATAGATAATTCAATATGTGCCGACTTCATCGCTCCATTTACGATTTGAAACAGTCCTCTTGGGCTTGGTTTCAACGACTTCACGATTTTCTTATTTCTATTGGGTTCTTCAATAGTAAATCAGATAGTTCCTTATTTATTCGACACTCGGAATCTTCCACGATAGCCATACTCGTATATGTTGATGATTTCATCATAACGGGCTCCTCTTCGGGTGAAGTATCCAGGGTGATAGATAGCATTTGTGAAAAATTCGAAAGTCGCCATCTTGGGTCTCTTGGCTATTTTCTTGGTATTGAAACAACCCGCTCTTTAGACTCTCTCATTCTTTGCGAAGCAAAATATGCTTCTGATTTACTTCGAAAACTTTAGATGGACGATTGTAAGCCTGCCTCTACTCCGATTGTTCCTGGCACCCATCTTTCGGCCTTAGAGGGAGACCCTCTAGCCGATGCCACCTCTTATCGAAGCATGGTTGGCGGACTTCAGTATCTCACATTGACTAGACCCGATATTGCTTTTTCGGTGAATCATGTATGTCAATTCATGCACAGCCCTCGAACAATTCACCTAATTGCAGTCAAACGTATTCTACGGTTTGTCAGCCTTTAGAGTTTGATAAAGTTCTTGTTCAAGTGGATCTTTTGAAGAAACTTCCGTCTAAAGTTTTCATTGACTGCGGAGATGATTTTTCAAGTTTTTGGCAGCCTTTAGAGTTTGATAACCTCCCAAGCTATTGTAAGCACTTTTATAAGTTAGGCCATGATCTGAATTAGTGTTTCTACCTTCATCCTAAGAAGGAAGTTAATGGAGGTAGTGCGGAGGTGCTGAATGAGGGTCACACGGCTGCAAAAGAGACTCCGGAAGAGGTGAATGCTGGTGGTATAACGAAGGGTGCCAATGTGGGAAAGAAAATGATTTATTTTGAAAAAGCTAAAGTGAAAGATCCTTCTTCGTCAATTGGGAATGTTGAGCCTATCAAGGGGGCGTCTCAAGAAGATAAATCTAATGGCCAGAATAATGCGAAAATTGATGGTTGTGCTCATGAGACTGAGGTTGTTGTTCTCGATGGGGGGATTGTTCATTCTAACGAGCTGTCAGCCAAAAATGGTTG
The DNA here is from genome assembly GCA_022495995.1 of Adenophora triphylla var. japonica. Taxonomy (NCBI): domain Eukaryota; kingdom Viridiplantae; phylum Streptophyta; class Magnoliopsida; order Asterales; family Campanulaceae; genus Adenophora; species Adenophora triphylla. Next base: position 195,262 of record JAFEMH010002875.1, read on the forward strand.
TGAAGATATAGATACCCATAATGAAACGGTTGACACTCAAGGTGAAGAATTGGTTGTCTTGGATGACACAGCTATTGTTGATATAAATACAGGCAATGAAATTCTGGTAGCTACTGCTGCGCTTGGAGCGCAGTTGGGGGCTTTGGCCATTCAAAATGGGTCTACGACCTCACTATCCATCCCTATGACGGCTCCTGCTTTGGATAGCGAAGCTCTAAATCTCGTTCGGGAAAAGGTTAGACAAATTCAAGCTTCATCAGCTCCTAACTTACGTTCCTCTACTGCTCGTATGCCAAATTCTAAATATTTTAATCCCGAATTTATAAACCCAAAAAACCTAAAAGAAGCTCTTATTCTTTGGGAAAAATGCGATTCTGAACCAGAAGGCGGTCTTTCTGCTACTTCTCCTTCGGCATATCATGATGCTCGCACTTATGGGGGTATTGTTGGAGGAGTTCATGTCGATCCGAGGGCTCCAATGGTTGATGGCGATAATTTTGAAGATTATTACGATGAAGAAGATGAATTTCAAAAGGTTAAAGGGAAACGAGGAAAATCTGGATCGAAAGCTAAATCAAAAAACATCAAGCCTAAAAGGCCTTGGAATCCTAAAAGGCGATTTGATTGACCTTTTTATTTATTTTATTTTCTAACTTTCTTTAATTATTGTACTTTTGAATTTTTAATAAAATTAAGGGGGCATTGCCCTTTTCGCCTAAAAAAAAGTATTCTACGGTTTGTCAAAGGAACACTCTCTCTTGGTCTCAAGTTTACTCGATCACCCGACACTACTATCCGGGCCTTTTTAGATTCTGATTGGCAGGTTCACCTGATGATCGCCGGTCTACTACAGGGGCATGTGTGTTTATCGGCCCGAACCTAGTATCATGGTCTGCAAAGAAGCAAACGACAGTTGCAAGGTCAAGCAGCGAAGCCGAATATCGTGCCTTAGCCACGACCGCAGCCGAGCTGCGTTGGTTTTCCTTCCTCTACCGAGAACTTGGTGAATTTTTATCCCCTCCACAACTCTTTTGTGATAATATTTCTGCACTACATATGTCCCGCAATCCAGTTTTTCATACTCGTACTCGCCATATAGAGATTGATTATCACTTTGTGCGAGAACTACATCAACGTGGGTTCCTTCGGCTATCCTATGTCTCCACCAATGATCAGCTTGCGGACATATTCACTAAAGGTTTGGCTCGCCCTCATCTACAATTGTTATCGTCCAAGCTGCAGCTAGCCTCCGTATCGCTTGGCTTGAGGGGGGGGGTGTAAACAGTAATACCGAGATCACATAATGATCCGTTCTATTCTCAGTAGGTTATTGTGATTTGTATATATTTGGTAGACTTATATTGTCTTGGTCAATAGTTATTTCATACCTTAGTTAGAATATTCATTCCATGTATTAGTCAGTGTGTAGGACTCTTGTATATTATTATGGATATATAAATACAAATCTCCACTGAGGATATCTCACGTTTTGGAGAATTTCTCATACCCTCTTCTTTACGTCAATGAACCCTATTGGGTAGTCTTATAAGATGAGGTTCTTTCTTGGAATAGAAGTGATGCAAACTTTAGATGGAATTCATATCTCGCAATCCAAGTATGCAACAGAAGTGGTAAGGAGATTTTGGGATGGAGCATTGTAATGCAGTATGCAATCTATTGTTCCAGGTACCAAACTTGATTGTAATGAACATGGAGAAAAGGGCGATAAAACTATTTATAAGCAGACCATCAGGAACCTAATATACATCACCAACACACGTCCAGATTTACAGTCTGCTGTAAGTTTAACAAGTTTTCATATGTCCATACCCACTAAATTGCATTTCCAGGCAGCAAAGAGAGTGCTGAGATAGTTAAAGGAGACATTAGATTATGGTATTTTGTACAAGCGAGGAGGAGCAATTGAATTACAGGTGTTCACCGATAGTGATTACGCTGGAGATGAAGATGGAAGGAGAAGTACTTCAGGATATGCATTTTGATGAGTGGAGGAGCAGTGGCATGGTCCTCAAAGAAGCAATAAATGGTAACTTTGTCAACCACAGAAGCAGAATATATTGCAGCTGCTGCCTGTGCGTGTCAAGTGATTTGGATAAGAAGGATTTAAGAGGAGCTGGGATGTACATTGAAAGACAACACAACCATCTTATGTGACAACAACTCAGCCATCAAGCTATCCAAGAACCAAGTCTTCCACAAAAGGTGTGTTGGTCCCAAAGGTGCAACAAGAGTATGAAAACAGCTAGAGGAGGGGGTGAATAGCTATATAAAAATTTTCTACTCTTTTCAAAAATTTCAACCTTGGCTTACTTGGGCTGAAAGTGTGGTCAAGTTAAAACCAACTTTCAAGCTTAGTAAAATGCACAGCGGAAGTTTTCTAAGTACAAACTTAGTATTGAAAAATAGTGTGGTCGACCGCAAAAGTAAAAGTGTGGTTGACCGCGCGGTTGAAAATGGCTTAGGCAGATTTGTACTATAAACACAATTCAATATGTGGTTGGATGCAAGATCAAACACAAGGAACAATATGAAAACTTAAGAACTTGAAATGTAAAGTGCAGAAAGTAAATGACACGATTTTTGGAGAGGTTCAATCGTTAAAGATCTACATCCTCTACCAAGATGGTTAGTCTTGAATTTTCTAAGGGAGATAGTATATTTGATTTGAGTAGCTGTTACAAAGGAATACAAATTGAGAATCAATCAATATCAAGTCTAACTATCTTTTTCTATGAAGCTAATCCTAGACAATAACCAGTGTATGTGTGTGTGTGTAAGATTCAAGAGCTCTTTATAATGATAAAGAGAGAGCTTGATGAATCTATGTGGTTACAAGGCTTGAGAGATTTCTGGGTAAGATAATCTTGAAGGCTTGAAGTGTTTGAAGATTCAAAGAAATCTGGAGATGATGAGCTTCAACACTTTGAGGATTTATACCAACGTCTCTTTTGAATCAAGCTTTTTGGATATATATATTTTTATGTTGCATGCTTGATCAAGAGGTCTATTTATATCCTTTGAATAAAAATAGTCGTTGGAATTTCGTGTTGAGCAAGCTTCAAGGACAATGTGCTGTTGATGTTTAATTGGAGCACATGTCCTTTTTATCTTCATGTTGCAGAGTTAGTGGCAAGGTGGTATGCTGGTATATCCTTGGTACGAAATATCCCAGCTGTCACTAATTTGAATTGCAACGGTATAATTCTGAGTAAATTACAAGTTGTCATCAGAATTAACTTCTCAATCTTCAAGTTTGGCTAAAGAATGGAGAGAGTGCGGTCTGGAAGGCCATGCGGTTAGGAGAGAAGTGCGGTCAGCATGATGTGCGGTCTTCCCAACCATGCGGTCAAACATGACCAATTCCTTGTGAGATTTTCCCAGGCTTAATGCGGTCAAGATGTTGATGCGGTCCGTATGATTGCGGTCTTGAACTGATGTGCGGTTGATCGCATCCTTCGTAAGCTTGGTTCCATTTTTAGAGCCAAAACACTTAGAAACTTTTAACCTATATTAACCTACTCAAGCCTAAGTAACTTAAACTATAGAATGGACTTTAACTAAAATTTGAAGTTATAAAACTTCATACATAATATCCTATAGTCCATATGAAATAAAATAGGTGATGGTATCAATCAAATCAAGTAATAGGAGGGGTTTATAATAAGCATACCCAACAATCTCTCCCTATTTGATTGAGACCATTACCTACTATAACAAAGGCTAATTCATTGTACTTGGTCAAAATATGTCCAAATAATTTTAAGAATGGTAAATCATGTCCCAAGTCAATGCACATAAATAAGCCTAAGTTTCTATAAAGATAAAAGAAATTTACATAGAGGAAGAGAGAAATGATCATTTAGTGCATTCAATTGATGTTATCATGAAGTGCATGAATGCATTTAAACTAAATGTATGAAACTTGCATAAGTATGAGATGTGTAAGATAGACTATATACATGAGTCATAAAATAATGCAATCATTATTTCACAAACAAGTAGTTTGAATGAATAAAGTTTTAAAGGGATAATGATGCATTTAAACTTAAAAAAATAATAATTGTAGCTTACAGACTTTCAAAAGTTTTAACAAAAGAAGGAAGCAATAATAAAAAAGGCTTCCAGAAAGTCTTCATAAATCTTCTTTCTTCAACGCAAGTCATACGAATCACGGTCACGAATGATGACGTAATTGTTGACTGCTGGATCAGCTTGAGGGGCAGGGGCTGGAGGTAGGTCTTCAGGCATGTAAAATGCAGAGGCTTCAGCTCCAATAGCTTTAAGGACTTTCCTCAGCTCAGCAGCTTCTCCATTTGCGGCAGCTTATAATGCGGTCAAATGATTTTCCATATTCAAAAAGTTACCTCTTGAAAAATTTGTGAGTATATCAATCTTGGAGGTTTGGTAGTCAATGCGGTTGGAATGAACTCCAAGGCTTTGACTTAAACTTTTGAATCTATCTCCCAACACTGTAAAGGCAACATTCACAGAGGTGTCAATGTATTCTTCAACTTTCTTGATTCTTCCTACTACATCAGTTTTATCCAAAGCCATTGCTTTAGACATTTCATCCACTGCATGTTTCATTTCAGATGATAATCCATGTAAGAGAGCTTGAGTCATTTTTCTCATAGCTTCTTTGATAAATTCTTGAGTGATGGATTCTGGAGTAGTAGGAATAAAAGGAGTGATAGGAGCAGAGCTTGAGCTTGTGCCAGTTTGACCGAACATGATGTCTTTGAAGGCCTTTGTTAAGTGAATACTCTCCCCCCTTAATGGTTTCAATCAAAAGGGAAGGAAGAGAGTCAACCTTGGCATGGAGGCTTTTGTGAGCTGCTGCAAGTAAGGATTGATTTTTGAGGAGCTAGGTAATTTGTGATTGATTATCAAGCTGCATAGAAGTGAGTGTTTCAATGGATTGAAGAATTTTGTCAAGATCAGTATTTTGAGGTGGCTTTGGAGATGGGTTAGGGCTGAGAGGAGGAGTTGGCTTTGGAGATGGGTTAGGGCTGAGAGGAGAAGTGTTGGCATCAAAATTAGGATCACGACGGTTGACTGTGCGGTCAGAAAGAGCCTCTGTTAGATTGGGTTCTTTACCTAGGCCAATATTAGCATCCTCATTAAGGGCATTTTCTTGAGCATCATCACCTTCTTCATTGACCATCTCAGCATGAATTTTCTCAACAGTTTGATCAACAGCATCATCTGCAGGTTTCTCAAAGTTTTCTTCAAGCCAATTATTATCATCAACAACCACATTGGTTTTCGTTGTCTCCAAATTCTCTTGTATTGAAGGAATAGAATCAACTAAGCCATCAGACAGATCTTCATCAGTATCATCAAGGCCCAAATCAGCAATGGTTTTGCTGATACTGACAAGTCTTGGCTTTTTCTTTGGGGAGGCTTGAGCATCAGCAGCCTTTCTTTTCTCCCCCTGAGATGGAGCACCAAAGAGATGATTAAAAATCTCTTGTTCCTTCACAGCTGATGGGGTTGGGCTTGGAGAAATGATGGGGGAATTGGGGGCTTAGTAACTTTGGGAGCAAGGGCACTGTATTTTGAGAGTTTAACATGTTTGGATGGTGCGGTCGATCGTGATGTTACGGTTGACCGTGGCTTTTCAGCTTGAAAGGAAGAGGGTTTGGTAAGGCTTGGCTCCTGAATCCTGATTCCACCAGGTCTTCTCGGTGGATCACCAAAAGTGGCTTTCTTTCTTGGAGGATCTTCTGCCTTTTCTTTTCCCTTGGCCTTCCTAGCCATTTCCCTTGGGTCCTCTGTCTCTTTGTTCTTGTCAACAATATCATCTCTAACAATTTTCTTTTGTCCTTTTAGAGGCACAAATTCTTCTTGTGGATCCTTCTTCCAAAACTGAATATACAGTTCGTTGTCAAATCAGTTCCTGAATGCCTGCATATTTCTTCTGGTAAAAATCTTGGATATTGGAATTTATAGCTTTAAGTTATTGATGCCTATCAATGTACTTGCTTATCTTCTGTGTCTGAGCCAGTATGAGGGAAATGAGTCTGGTATGAGTTATGTATTTGTTATGACCAACAGCTTCATTCTTTTGATATTCAAGAATGCTAGCTATCAGACATTGAAAGATGATCTTAGGCCAATGCAGTCTCTTACCAAGAAATATAGCTGCTGAGATCTTCCACTGATCATTGTTGAAGTTTGCCTGATTTCCAGTCTTGCAAAAAAATGAGTGTCCAACAAGATGGCTGATATGGTACATTAGCTCATCAAAACTTTTCCTTGGAGTTGTTGTTACTGCATTACTCCCAATCAATGACACAAATAGATCATCCAAATCCTATTGATCTAGTTCCATAGGGTCAGTTCTGCTGATGGGAATATTGAGGACAAAAGCAATGTCTTCATAGTCTATGTACAATGGAATTCCATGAATTTGAGTGCTTATGATCTTGATCCTTCTACCTTTGTCATCTTTTACAACTTGTTCTCTGGCATAGTGGAAGAATTGATCCACCAAGGCAGGAACATGGATTGATTGCTTCATGTCAAGGAAGGGCATAACTCCAGACTTTTTAAGGACTTTGAGCATTACTCTGCCAAGAGCGTCAAGAGCTAAGTCTTTGCGGTCAATGACCCAACCATGTATAAAATGACTAGTGTTCTGCATAGAAGAAAAATTGTAAGGACATAGATAAATATATGCAGATGCGGTTGACCGTGATATTTATAAGTATTTGTGCGGTCGACCATATTTAAGTGAGAAAGAACAAGGCTTATGCGGTCGGCCGTAAGACTTGTGGTCAACCATGACTTGAGCAGAAACACTCAAGTAAAATTTGTAAGCAAAATTTTGGATCTAAAAGGTTAAACAAGATTAATCCGAATTAAAAACCAAAATATAGAGTATTTTCCAGAAATTCATATGAACATACGAAGAACACGAAGAACTTGAAGAACATGAAGAACAAAATTTCTAGATTTTTACTGAGCATGTTAAAAATCATATTTTCTTGCTTTTAATAGTGGGAATTTCATTAAAACAACAAAAAATACATGATTTAACTCAAATAAATCGTAGAAATTGAGTTTGAAACTCAGAAAATTCGAAACTTAGGTTTTTCAAAGTTCTTCTTTTTGAATAATCAAAGCACCAGCTAAACATGAAATAAACATCATACATGAGTTTATAATGGAGAATCGGACATGGATAAGTAGAATTTTAAGCAGATAGCATCAAAAAATAGCATTTCGAAGCAACTTGGTTTTCCATTTTTCTGACAGAGACGAACGGCCATTTTTAAAATTTCAAAAATCAAGGTTGCAAGATAGAAATAACTTACCATTATCACGAATTTGGATATGTTGGAATCAATTTTTGATTCCTCAGAGGTATTGTGAGTTAAATCTGATTTAGAATGAGCCATTTTATAGAGAGAATTTTAGAGAGATAAAGTAGAGAGAGAGAAGAAGACAAATTGAAAGGACTAATTTGGTGCAGGTGACATAGAGGGAGGGGAAGTGGAGAAGTGGAGATAGGGGTTATGGAGGGAAGTTAGTGCACAGTAATGTTCTTTGTGTAAGAGAGATAGTCCTTTTGTCTTCACTATGACAGCCAATGGGGGCTGAACATGTGGCAATTTAAATTAAAATATTTATTCTAAAAAATTTGAATTAAATAAATACGAGGGAAAATAATTGCAAAAGTACCCTTGTGCAATTATCTTGTCCTAATATGGACAAGTTCCAGACATCACAAGGAGCTAGGATACTTACCTGATGTCTTCAAAGATACGGCTGAGTATGACTATAGAGTCACACGGTTGACCGTATTGTAGGCTTCTATAAAGCCTGTAAATAATATGCATGATAGGTGCATGCTGTCCATTCTGAAGCATGCGGTCCATTTGAGATTGATGGGCTTGAAGCATGCAGAAGGATAGTTATGCGGTCGACCGTGATTTTGTTAGGTTTGGAGCGGTCGACCGTATGAAATGGAATAAGCCATTCTTTTGACCTATTCTAAAACATGAACTTAAACACACAGTTTGTTAGAAATAAATATGAACAAGTTTTACTTGAGTTCTAACATACCCATTTCTCCTCTTAAGAACACGAATCTCCTGAAGTCTAAAGCCTTGGTAAGAATATCTGCAATTTGATTGTCAGTACCAATATGCTCTAAATGAATATTACCTTTTTCAACATGATCCTTGAGAAAGTGATACTTGATATCAATGTGTTTGGTTTTAGAGTGCATAACAGGGTTGTTTGATACTGCAATGGCTGATGTATTGTCACAAAAGATTGGACAATTTCCTTCATGAATACCATAGTCAACTAGTTGTTGCTTCATCCACAGTATCTGACAACAGCAACTCCCAGCAGCAATATATTCAGCCTCCGTTGTTGAGACAGAAACTGAAGCTTGTTTCTTGCTGGCCCATGAAACAAGTCGATTTCCAAGGAAATGACAAGTTCCACTAGTGCTCTTCCTGTCAATTGTGCAAGCTGCATAATCTGCATCTGAGTAACCTATAAGATCAAAAGATGATTCTTTGGAATACCAAAGTCCAAGGTTAATAGTCCCAGATAGATAACGAATAATACGTTTTACAGCTATAAGATGTGCTTCTCTAGGATCTGCTTGATAGCGAGCACAAACGCAAACACTGAACATGATATCTAATCTACTAGCAGTTAGATATAGTAAGGAGCCAATCATACCTCGATACAAAGTTTTATCAACTTTTTTACCTTTTAAGTCTTTGTCTAACTTGTTACCTGTAGCCATAGGAGTGTCGTATGCTTTTGCATTTTCAAGTCCAAATTTCTTGATTAGGTCTTTAGTGTATTTTGCTTGGCTAAGGAAGATGCCTTCATCACATTGCTTGATTTGGAGCCCAAGGAAGAATGTGAGTTCTCCCATCATGCTCATCTCAAATTTGCTTTTCATAAGCTTCTCAAAACGCTTACACAAAATTTCATTAGTAGAGCCAAAAATGATATCATCAACATATATTTGAACAAGTAGAGTGTGATCATTATATTTGGCAATGAAAAGAGTTGTGTCAATTTTACCTCGTTTGAAGCCCTTTTCTAAAAGAAATTTAGATAGAGTATCATACCATGCTCTTGGAGCTTGTTTGAGTCCATACAAAGCTTTTTGGAGTTTGTAGACATGATCAGGATGTTTGTTGTCTTCAGATCCATGAGGTTGAGCAACATAGATCATTTCTTGAAGTTCACTGTAGAAAAATGCGCTCTTTACATCCATTTGATAAAGCTTGAATCTTTTGAAGGAGGCATAAGCTAAGAAAATTCTTATAGCTTCAAGTCTTGCAACGGGGGCAAAGGTTTCATCGTAATCGATTCCTTCTTCTTGTCTATATCCTTGTGCAACCAACCTTGCTTTGTTTCGAGTGATGCTTCCATTCTCATCCATCTTATTTCTAAACACCCATTTTGTACCAATCACTCCTTGATCCTTTGGTCTTGGAACTAAAGTCCAAACTTTACATCTTTCGAATTGGTTGAGCTCTTCTTGCATAGCCACAACCCAACTTGAATCTTGGAGTGCTTCATCAACTTTCTTTGGTTCAATTTGAGATATAAGCGAAGTGTACTCATCATAGTGAGAACTTCTTGTTTGAACCCCAGAGAACAAATCACCAATGATGTTATCAATTGGGTGATCTCTAACCTCATGAATTTCTGGAGGTAAGTCTGGTTGAGTTGATTGTTGTTGAAGGTCTTCTATTGGTACATCATTTGAGCCATCAAAATAAGTGAGTTGAGGTATAGGCTCTATGGAATTTATGGGAGTAGATTCAACTGCATCATCTTCTGAATTAACATCTTCAGTAGGAACTTCTGATGGTGGATCTGAAAAATTTGGTGCGGTTGATGTTGATGGATTTCCTTGAGTTGAGTGATTTTTTGATTTAGGTGTAGTTTGAGGAGGATCACCTGTCTCATTAGGCTCAGCAAAATCATCAGCAACATTTGGAGCCAAATGTGGCTCAAGGAGAGAATGTTCATCAAAAGTAACATGAACAGATTCTACTATCTTTAAACTATTTTTATTGAAAACACGAAAAGCTTTAGAATGTTTGGCATACCCAACAAAAATACCTTCATCTGCTTTAGGAGCGAATTTACCTCGATGCTCTTTTCCATTATATAGAATAAAGCATTTGCATCCAAATATTTTGAAGAAGGCTATGTTGGGGGTTCTTCCACTCCAAAGTTCATAAGGAGTTTTGTTATAGGTCTTGTTGATGAGAGATCGGTTTTGAGTGAAGCAAGCTGTGTTGGTAGCTTCAGCCCAAAAGTATTGTGGAAGCTTGGCTTCAGCGAGCATTGTCTTTCCAGCCTCAATCAACGTTCTATTATTTCTTTCCACATCTCCATTTTGTAGTGGAACTCCAGCAGCAGAGAAGTTATGGTCAATACCATGGTCGTCACAGTACTGAGCTACACCGTTATTTTTGAATTTTGTTCCATGATCTGATCTAACACTAACAATGTCATCTTCTTTTTGTGTTTGGAGCTGTCTAAAGAGAGAGGTCAAAATATCATAACAATCATCTTTGGAGACCATCATTTCGACCCATGTATATCTTGAGTAATCATCCACGACAACTAAAGTATATTTACTTCCTCCAATGCTTGCGATAATGACAGGTCCAAACATATCGATGTGAAGTAGTTGCAAACATCTTGAAGTTGAAGGCACGGTCTTGCTGGAGAAAGATGCCTTGGGTTATTTGCCAAGTTGACATGCGGCGCACTTCTTATCGTGGTGATCAGCTACTTTGGGTAGACCACGAACTAGACTTTCTCTTCCAATCTTAAATAGATACTTGAAGTTCAAATGACTAAGTCTTTGTGCCACAGCCAACTATTTTCACTCACATTTTTTGCTACAAAACAAAGATTAGTAATGTTGCAAGCAGAATTAAAATCGATAATATAAACATTACTCTTACGAATCCCTTTGAGTAAAGTGACTCCGGATGTGCCATCTTTGATAAAGCAATTTGTTGAAGTAAAGTTGCAGTGCAATCCTTTGTCACAAAATTGAGATATGGAGAGAAGATTATGCTTGAGTCCTTTGACTAGAGATACTTCTTTTATAGTAATATTTCCTTTTCGAATGAATCCATATCCAATTGTCTTTCCTTTGTTGTTATCCCCAAACGTTACTGATGGACCACTTTCTTCATGGACATCTTCCAGCAAGGTGATATCTCCGGTCATATGTCTTGAACAGCCACTGTCGATATACCATTCATTTGAATTTGCCTTGGATGATCCAGCCATGAAGCAGAGGACCTGAAAAATGGACATTTAAGCACGAGGTCCCCTTTATTCTTTTGGGTCCTGGGGTTAGCACCTTTTAACAACCCACACCTGTTTGACCGAAGGCGGATTATGTCTTCGAGCATTAGGTGTGAATCTTAAAAGGCATTCAGCAGCCGAGTGACCATAACCATTACGCACAGAACAATGGTGAATGCTACAAACATCATGAGTTTCTACTAACTCTTTACTTTTCTTAGGAGTTGCAAGCGGTTTGGGAGCAGCAGTTTTAGTTTTCACAAAGGGAACTAGCTTTGGTTTGACTGCGTATTTTCTAGGAACGTTCTTCTTGCTTTTGAAGGCATGAGGAGCGGTCGAAGAAGAATGGCGGTCAGCCTTGCAATTGCCAGCACCACCAATTCCACCAGAAGCGGTTGGAGTAGGGATGCGGCTAACTCCATAAGCCATGTTATCTGAATCATCACTCTCAGAATATTTTTATTTTATCTGAGAGTCCTTCCCAAACTTTGGGTAGACATAATTGAAATTAAGATGTCCTTTACCCTTGGAATTAGCAAGCTTCTCCTTAGGAATTTCTTTAGTTAGTTTTAAAATTTCCTCATCCTTTTCACAGCAGGATGCACACTTCTCCTCATCACCCGATCCAAATCCCAGACCCTCTTTAATTCCACTGGGTACTTGGGTATCTATAATATGATCCATGGTGGATTTTGACTTGAGCCATCCATCAATAATCTTTTGGAGATCGTTGATTTGAGTGACCAGGTCATTATTCCGGAGTTGAAGTGTAGCAACCTTAGTTTCAAGGATGTGGTTTTGATCATCAAGAGGAGTCATACTTTATTTGGTCCTTAAGATTTGAAATTTCAGACCTCATCACAATTTTCTCCGTCTTGAGCTGAGAAATTTCATCAGCCGATAGTGATAGAGCTTTCTTAACATTTTCAAACCTTTGGATCATCACTTCAGCCTTTTTAAACATCTCTTCTTGATCCATGGGGGAAATCTCATTGACCCTTTTTGAAAAATTTGGGATTGACTTATTTTTTGAAGGTGTTTCATTTTTGGATGGAAAGATGGGGCGAGAAAATGAACAATTACCAATTTTGGTGCTTGGAGTGAGGTCAAAGTTGCTATAGTCCACAGTGTCAGCCACAAACTTGGTTTTCTTTGAAATCACCTCATTCTTCTTTTTGGGTGACTCATCGTGAACTTCATCTTCTGAATCACTAGAAGCATCCTCAGCAATGAGGCAGAGATTTACCTCTTCGGTATTTTCATCGCTTTCTTCATCAGAATCAGTTTCGATCCAAGTAGCAAGTTCTTTAGAGTTCTCTTCTTCTTCAGCAACCATTCCGTTTCGTCGAGAAAATTTCGAAGGGAAAGTTTTCTTTTTCAAATACTCATATTTGGGTTGAGGACATTCTGAAGCAAAATGACCGGGCTTTCTACGATTATAGCAAACAAGGTCACTCTTTTTCTTTGAGTCACTCACCCTTGAAGAAGTTGCTGGATATTTACCTTTTGAAAAGGATTTTGAATTTTTACGAAATTTTTTAAAACGTTTTACAAACATGGCAAAATCCTCATCATCCATATCGATGAGAGAAGAAGTTGAAATACTAGGATCTGAGGTAGGCTTTGAGGGTTTCTCCACATGATCAATAACAGACATAGAAAGAGATTTTCCCTTTCCCTCGACTTGTTCAATATGTTGTAATTTTAACTCATAAACATTAAGGTTTGCATATAAGTTACTGAGAGTCCATGTATTTAACTGTTTTGAATCTTCGAGGGAAGTTGCTTTGTGCATCCATTTGGATCCCAGAGCACAAAGGAATGTCATGTTAATTTCTTTATCAGTTAATACTTTTCCTAGAGATAAGCAAGCATTTACTACCTCAACATAGCGATCGTAGGTTTGACGTAGAGATTCATTAGGTAGTCTGTTGAAGCTATTGTATCTCCTTTCAACTTCAAATTTCTTGCTTTCCTTGCATTGATCATCACCTTCGAGATAGTTTTCAATAGAATCCCACATCTGCTTCGCGGTCTTACATTTGAGTACCTTCTAATAGGTGGAAGTGGGTAAGGTTTCGGAAATGATGTTTCTGGCTTTGCTATCCAATGCAACATACTTTCTTTCTTCGTCAGTCCATTCCGTCTTCAGCTTTTTGACTTCAGGATTTTCGGTATTAGTAGTTGCATCAGTATTGGCTTTCATTGGAACAAAAGGTCCGTCATTTTCACAATCAACCAGCCTTTCATCTATTGACTCTACATGAATTAGCATTCGAGCTTTCTAGATATCGAAGTGATATTCTTCCAACATAGGAATGTGTGAATAGTTAATCGTTGCCATAGCTTTTGAAATTGCCATGATAAATCGTCACCCAAGCTATTAAGCTTGAAAAACAAAGAATAGTTTTATAAAGGTGTTTGCTCTGATACCACTTGTTGGTCCCAAAGGTGCAACAAGAGTATGAAAACAAAAGAGGGGGTGAATAGCAGTATAAAAATTTTCTACTCTTTTCAAAAATTCAACCTTGGCTTACTTGGGCTAAAAGTGTGGTCAAGTTAAAACCAACTTTCAAGCTTAGTAAAATGCACAGCGGAAGTTTTCTAAGTACAAAACTTAGTATTGAGAATAGTGTGGTTGACCGCAAAAGTGAAAGTGTGGTCGACCGCGTGGTTGAAAATGGCTTAGGCAGATTTGTACTATAAATACAATTCAATATGTGGTTGGATGCAAGTGAAGATCAAACACAAGGAACAATAATAAAACTTATGAACATAAAATATGAAGTGCAGAAAGTAAATGACACGATATTTGGAGAGGTTCAATCGTTAAAGATCTACGTCCTCTACCAAGATGGTTAGTCTTGGATTTTCTAAGGGAGATAGTATATTTGATTTGAGTAGCTGTTACAAAGGAATACAAATTGAGAATCAATCAATCTCAAATCTAACTATCTTTTTCAATGAAGCTAATCCTAGACAATAACCAGCGTATGTGTGTGTGTGTAAGATTCAAGAGCTCTTTATGATGATAAAGTGAGAGCTTGATGAATATATGTGGTTACAAGGCTTGAGAGATTTCTGGGTAAGATATTCTTGAAGGCTAGAAGAGTTTGAAGATTCAAAGAAATCTGGAGATGATGAGCTTCAACACTTTGAGGATTATACCAACGTCTCTTTTTACTCAAGCTTTTAGATATATAGATTCGTATGTTTCATGCTTGATCAGGAGGTCTATTTATAGCCTTTGAATAAAAATAGCCGTTGGAGTTTCGTGTTGAGCAAGCTTCAAGGACAATGTGCTGTTAATGTTTAATTGGAGCACGTGTCCTTTTTGTCTTCATGTTGCAGAGTTAGTGGCAAGGTGGCAAGGTGGTATGCTGGTATGTCCTTTGTACGAAATATACCAGCTGTCACTAATTTGAATTGCAACGTTATTATTCTGAGTAATTTATAAGTTGATCAGAATTAACTTCTCAATCTTCAAGTTTGGCTTAAGGAATGGTGAGAGTGCGGTCAGGAAGGCCATGCGATTAGGAGAGAAGAGCGGTCAGCATGATGCAGTCCGGATGATTGTGGTCTTGAACTGATGTGCGGTCTACCAAAGGTGCGGTTGACCACATTCTGCATAAGCTTGGTTCCTTTTTAGAGCCAAAACACTTAGAAATTTTTAACTTAAATAATCCTACTCAAGCATAAGTAACTATACTGCAAATGGACTTATCTAAAAATTTGAGTGTAAAACTTCATACATAATATCCTATAGTCTATATGAAATATAATAGGTGATGGTATCGATCAAATTAAGTAATAGGATAGGTTTATAATAAGCATACCCAACACCCCTATAACCCCACCCCACCCCTCCCCCTCCTCCCCCCACTCCTCCCTCCCCAAACCATACTTCCCCCAAACCAAACCTGCCTCCTAACCCCACTCCAAATGAATCCATATTCACACCTCATCCTGAAACAACCCTACCTACTCCCAACCCCTCCACCTCCCACCCGTGCTATTACAACAAGATTATCCCATGGCATCAACAAACCTAATCCCAAGTATGCCAACCTTTCCCTTCTCACCTCTCCCACAAGCCTTCCCACCACCACCACCAAACAGGCCCTATCCATTCCACATTAGCGTAATGCCATGATTGAAGAATTTCAGACCCTAACCCGCAACAACACCTGGTCTTTGGTTCCTCCTACCACAGCTCATAACATTGTCGGATGCAAATGGGTTTTTAGCATCAAATACAATCCCGACAACACAATTCAGAAATACAAGTGATACAATATGGTATGATATGGGCCATCCGAAGGCAATCTTCAGCAACATCAATCTTGGGCTGTTTCCTTTTCTTATTTCATTGTTTTCCTTATTTCATTGCTAGTATTTTTGGACTATTATTTTACTGATATTCTGAGTTATTTTAATTAGATTTATTTCGGGTAGGGTTCTAGAATAATCTTTAGATTAGTATTTAAGCATTGTTAGGCTAAGGTTTTGGACAGACTTTGATATTTGATTTTTATGAAAATAGTTTTGCTGTGAGCAACTATCATTGAGGGTTTAAATCCCGTCTTGTATTCTAATATTCCGTTCAGTCATTCCTCTCATTCTCATATAACCTTCCGTCGTTATCATTTGGTATCAGTTTCCTGGTTGAATTGATGACTGAACGAAGGCGTGGTCATGGTGTTCATGACCTATATGAAATCAAGAAGGACGAACTGCGAAGAAAGATTCAAGATCTCAAACTCCGTTTGTTGCGTTCCGAGATTCGAGAACTCCAAAGATACTTTGATCGGGTGGAGGGTCGACGAATCCAACGACAACTAGCGCAGTTGGAGAACTCGGATTCAGACGTATCGTCTGATGAAGAGGGTGTAGCGGTGACCAATCCCTCCGCTAGGGATCACGAACTTGGTGACAGGACGTGGACATATCCTTCTAGGGTTATCGGCGACATGAAGACCGAGATTCCGGAGTTCGAAGGTGAGTCACAGCCTGAAAAGTTTGTTGATTGGTCTATACCACCGGTGTTTGACAAGTGTGATTGCGAGATTTGTCATGTTGTGACAACT
This sequence comes from Adenophora triphylla var. japonica, assembly GCA_022495995.1. NCBI lineage: Eukaryota > Viridiplantae > Streptophyta > Magnoliopsida > Asterales > Campanulaceae > Adenophora > Adenophora triphylla. The sequence goes on from JAFEMH010002875.1 coordinate 211,689, forward strand.
CACGTAATGGACGACGCGGAACACCTAATACGGCTGCAACCTGGGTGGACGGACGTCAGCCTGGGAGACCGGAAGGAAGTCACGGCCGAGCCCCTGAGCTTGAGGCGGGCGCCTCATTGGAGGCCAGGCGGGCGCCTCGTTAACAGAGGCAAGGTACTGATGTTTGGTACACACGTTGATTTGGTATGGCATTCTGAAACCATGTTTTTTCCTCCGTATGAAGATCCGTTTGACAGGTATATCCCACGTTCTTCGGTTCGATACATCCTCCAGAAGTTGCTTAGTGAGTTCTTTGTGTCGTTCCAATGGTGTGATTGGATGGATGTCGGGTTGAAAGGAATGAAGTATACAATTCTTCGTCGTTTAAAAGATAAATTTCGAGCAACCTTTCCCGTTACGACACTCAAAATTCGTGGACGAATTTTTTCTAAGGAGGGGAGGATGATACAATATGGTATGATATGGGCCATCCGAAGGCAATCTTGACATCAATCTTGGTCGTTTCCTTTTCTTATTTCATTGTTTTCCTTATTTCATTGCTAGTATTTTTGGACTATTATTTTACTGATATTCTGAGTTATTTTAATTAGATTTATTTTGGTAGTGTTCTAGAATAATCTTAGGAGTAGTATAAATAAGAAGCTAGGGTCATTGTAATCGGAGACTTTGATATTTGATTTTATGAAATATAGTTTTGCTTTGAGCAACTATCATTGAGGGTTTAAATCCCGTCTTGTTGTCTAATATTCCGTTCAGTCTTTCCTCTCATTCTCATATAACCTTCCGTTTGTATCAATTGATACAAACGGAAGGTTATATGAGAATGAGAGGAAAGACTGAACGGAATATTAGACAACAAGACGGGATTTAAACCCTCAATGATAGTTGCTCAAAGCAAAACTATATTTCATAAAATCAAATATCAAAGTCTCCGATTACAATGACCCTAGCTTCTTATTTATACTACTCCTAAGATTATTCTAGAACACTACCAAAATAAATCTAATTAAAATAACTCAGAATATCAGTAAAATAATAGTCCAAAAATACTAGCAATGAAATAAGGAAAACAATGAAATAAGAAAAGGAAACAGCCCAAGATTGATGTTGCTGAAGATTGCCTTCGGATGGCCCATATCATACCATATTGTATCAACAAGGCTCGGCTTGTAGCCAAGGGTTTTCACCAACAACCCGGTGTTGACTACACCGAAACCTTCAGCCCCGTTTTCAAACCAGCCACTGTCTGGCTTCTTCTCTCCCTTGCCACCACCAACCATTGGCCCCTTTGCCAACTTGATGTCAACAACGCCTTTCTTCAAGGTACCCTATTTGAAACTATTTTTATGACCCAACCCCCTATATTTGAGGACTCCACCAACCCTTCCTCTGTTTGTCGCCTTTCCAAGGCAATCTATAGTCTTAAACAAGCTCCTCGTTCCTGGTTTCAAGAACTCAAAACCAACCTCACCACATATGGCTTTAACTCCTATTTAGCCAATCCCTCCCTATTCATACTAAACATAACTCCATCCCCAATTTACATGTTAGTATATGTCGATGACATCATTGTCACCGGACCCTCTCCATCCCACCTTCAGTCATTCATCACAAGTCTGTCACAACATTTATCTCTTAAAGACCTTGGTCCCTTGTCTTACTTCTTGGGTGTAGAAGTCGTCCCGAACCAAAATGGGCTCCTTCTCTCCCGAACAAAATACATCCATGATCTTCTCACCCGTCTCAACATGATTGACTGCAAACCGTTTCTAACTCCCATTTATACATCACCACCTCTCACTTCATCCACTGCCACTCCCGCTATTGACCCTACCCCCTATCGTGCTATTATTGGTGGCCTTCAGTATCTGTCCTTCACTCGTCCCGATATTGCTTTCTCTGTCAACAAACTTGCTCAGTTCATGCAAAACCCCCAACCTCCTCACTGGGTTATACTCAAACGTCTTCTCCGCTACCTTCATGGCACTATACATTTGGGTCTTCAGATATTCTCAAAGTCTCCTTCATCCCTTCATGCCTTCTGTGATGCGGATTGGGCAGGTGATAAAGATGATTTTGTATCCACTTTTGGATTCTTTGTTTACCTTGGGAAAAACACGGTTACTTGGTCATCCCGCAAACAATGTGCTCTTGCTCGTTCCACTACTGAGGCTGAATTTCGGGCCATTACCGACACTGCTGTTGAACTCACTTGGGTTAAGAACTTGCTTACTGAGATTGGATTCTCCTTGCCAGCTACACCTGTGGTCTATTTTGATAACCTAGGCGCCACAACCTATTCTGCGAACCTGGTCTTCCACTCTCGGATGAAACATGTGGCTCTCTCATTTCACTTTGTCCGTGAACAAGTTCAGTCCGGTTCCCTTCGAGTATAACACATTTCTGGTACGGATCAACTGGTCGATATTCTGACAAAACCACTACCTCGCATACGCTTCCAACAACTTACTTCCAAGATTGGTCTTCTCTTCAGATCGTCCATCTTGAGGGATTACAAGCATTAGCACACGGTCCGTCCTTAAAAGTGAATGTATATAAGGGATATCTTGTCAATGGCTATGTATTCCACACCGAAGAATATGACCAAACGAAATCAACTTGGAATAGCGGGGTCAATCTCAAAGGAAATCTCGATTATTATGGCGCATTGAAAGAAGTTATTGAATTGGAGTACTTTTTTGGAAATTCTGTAGTTCTTTTCAATTGTGAGTGGCGGGACGCTGAGCGAGGCATTATCAAACATGGCACTTTTGATCTCGTTGACTTAAAGAATTCTTCTAGGCATAATGGTGATGATGTATTCATTCTTGTATCTCAAGCACAACGGGTGTATATGACCCCTACCCCCGTCGACGAAGAGAGTCTAGCGGATGGTGGGCCGTATGGAAAACAAAAGCAAGAAGCACTTTTGATATACCATTGCGTGCAAAAACTTCTACTTCAAATATTGATTCATCATTAAATGATTGTTATCAGAAAGAGGATATGCCTATACCTCTGATTATTTCCTTGAATGATAATGTCGAGGATGAAGCATTAATGGCCGAAAACACCCGTCTACTAGGGGAGGAAGTCACTTTCAATGAAATTGAGTATGACAATGTGGAGGATAAGGAAGGAGAAGGGTATATATCTGGGTTCGATGATGAAGATGGGGAAGAAGACGACGACGAGGAGGAAACTACTGAAGAAGAAATTGAATTTTGTAGTGATACTGATCAAGATTGATAGTGAATGAATCTGTTTAGTTTTAATTCAGATAATGTTTTGTATATAATGTTTACATTTTATATCACTTATCACTGTCCAATTTGTCTGCAATTGATAGAATTATTTTTTCATCTCTATTATGCTTTCCAGTTTTACTTGGTTACTCTTACATGCTATGTAATATTACATCTCTCTCATGATTTGGACAGTTATCATTTGCTTGGTTACTCTTACATTTTATTATTGTAATCTAAATGAATGCTTACTACTATTTAAATTTTGTTCTACTTGTTGATTCATTTTCTGTCTACATATTTTATATTCTAGTTTAGATATGTCTGGTCGAGATGGCAATCGTTCAAAGAGAGGGAAGGTTTCGAGTTTTGTGCATCGTATTGCTTCATCAGGGACGGGAGGGAGGGGCACTGGAGGACCTGCTTCTGGACGTAGTGATGAGGATGTGATCAGTCCAGGTATTCAGAGCTCTAGTGTTCCTGTTAGGGAGACTAGTGAACCATCCGGGCGGGTTATTCAGGACGCAAATAGTGATGAGGAAGGAAAAATGGAAATTTTTATCTCTTCCAGTGGCCAATAAGTATTATTTAATTGTAAATGTCATATATTTAAATGTCAACTCATTATTTATATTATTTCTATGTTACATTTAAAAGCTATATATTGATTCTATTGTCTTTTTATTTGTATATATATTGATATATTGTTTTTTAATTAATATCTTAATAGGGTTTTACATGGTGGTTGTCGAGACCCTGCTCGATGGTTTGGGGATATATTCAGTGGGTATACTTTTGAGGAATTTTATCCCACACCAAAATCAATATCAAAAGATGTGTACGATATCTGGTATAGCCAGTTTCGGGTAAAATACTTAATTCTCTTTCCTTTGTAACGTTTGTAGACCAGTCCCCTTTTCATCTTTATGTTCTAATTTACACTTAATAATTAATTAGCAACAACTATTTTAGTCCCTATTTATTTAAATACTTTTACATTTTTGTAGCACATATATTCATGCCCCGGGTGCTCAGATATTCAAATAGAGAAGGCTTTCAAGAAATTAGTTGCTAAGCGATACGCTGGTAAAGTCTATGACATGAAAAAAAAGTGACAAAAGGATGGTTTGCCTCCAGCTAATTTCTCGACATGTGCATGGGAGTAGTGGGAAGCCTGTTGGAGAAGTGAAAATTTTTAAATAAATTCAGAAATAGCAAAGAATAATAGGAACTCACAAGAGGGGCAGGGAAGTGTGCACACAGGAGGATCTATTAACTTCAGCGAGACTTGGTCCCGAATGGTAAACTTACTTAATTTACTATCCGTTTCTAAATTAAGCAATACACTATTTGATTCATATATTGTTATTATTTGATGAAATTTTGAAGATATAAATTTTTTATATGTTAAGCGAAAGAAACACGGAGATGAGGCTGATGTAGCTGCTGTGTTTATGGCTACGCATATTGCGGAGGCTTCTGATGGCTCAGGGCTAAAATGGGTTTACCCTCATTATCAGAGCCTTTATGTACGTGTTAATAGTATTTTCTATTAGTAAATTATAAATTATTTAGTTAAAGAAATATTATTTTCTACCATAGTGGATAATGTTTTTTTTTCAGGAAGAATATGATAGGCATGCTCGTGACGAGGCAATTGAAGAAGGAAGTATGGAGCCTGAGAGCACCGAGCAGCCCGCCTTTCGTGAAAAGCTTTGGACGGCCATTGTCCTCCGAGACATGCAACCAAAAGGAGATCGCTTGCCTAGATTCGGAGGACATGGTGCTGGGTATTTTAACATGCCATTCTGCAGCCCTACTACGCAGTACTTTTCTTCTTCTTCCTCCGGCAGTCAGCATGTGGATCAAGAGACGTTCGATGATCGGGTTCAGAGAGAGGTTCAAAGGTAGTTGGAGCAGCGCATGCAAAGCTTGGAAAGCCAGTTGGAGCAGCGCATGCAAAGCCAGTTTGAGCAGCGCATGCAACAATACATGGCCACCATGATTTTGCAACCACAACAACCTACTAGCAGTAATGCCTCTGCCTCATCAGTCGGTCAAGATCTGGAGGGTGATCGTGGCACTAGTGGGCGAAGTGGTGGTGGTGGTAGCGGTAGCGGTCGTGGTCGTGGTGGTTAAACTTGAATTTTATTTGACATGTAATCAAACTTAAGTAGTTTTAAAACCCTCCCCTTTCCCTTTCCCCCTTACCCCTTCCCCTTCCACTTTCCCCTTTCCCCTTTTCCCTTTCCCAACCAGTTTCGCTTGATTTGGATGGTTGTTGTGGTGTACTTATATCACTACAAAAAATAACCCCTTTTATGACGGTCGACGGACCGTAGCAAAAAACTCAAAAACTGACACAAAAGGTATTTTTATTGGCCGACTTAATTGCGTGGGTCACAAATACTTTGTGTCGGGTGGTAAACCGTCATAATTGTTTTTTGTGACGGTCTTTGTTACGGTTCAGAAACAATGCAAAAGAAACTGTGTCATATGCTTAAAAGTTATGTTACGCTTTTTGCGACGGTTATAACCGTCACAATTGACATATTTATTACGGTTTAAACCATTGTATATATATATATATATATATATATATTTCTAAAATGGTGGTATATTTTTACTAAATCACAATTTCTAGAAAATATGTATATGAAAAAGAGAATTTTTCCATTCTAAAATCAACAATACCACAATAATCCCAAAGTGCTTAATATCCAAAAGAAATAATCTCATAATACTAAACATGTTCTAAATATATAACATTGTCCAAAAGCCATTATAGCCATAGAGCCATGTCAAAAGATAAACTCTAAAGTCACTAGCGGTGGAACTGTTGAAGATGTATCCTTTGCCAACAAGTAGAATCATTCTGCCACGAATACTCCTATAAATAAAATATATAACACAAATATTTAGTATATATATATATATATATATATATATATATATGCATGCATATGTAAAAGTAAACCAGGCTGATTTTCTCCATTGAAGTATGTCAAGACACGCTCGAAGTATTTGACGTACCTCTATGTTGAATACAACACCAAATTGAGGGAAGAGCGTATCAGACTACATCTGAAATTCCAAAGCAGTGAGACATAAGAAAAGAAAATTATACTCACAATCTGACTTGGGAGAACAAGCCCTTTTCCATCAAAACATCTCTTTTGGTTGTCGTAGTCCTTAGACTCCTCGGCTGTGGGGAAAAACTACAGAAAATAAGATGCAAATCTGTTATCACCGAAGTGTGTAGACCAGCCAAATATGAAGGACCCAAAGAAAATATACATATAACCTTTGTCATTTAACTGTTATTTTATGGAGCAAAGAACAAAATTCACCTTTAAATATAAAAGAAGACTAGAAATCATTAATCCAGTCCTTGCCATTCCAGCCTTACAGTGCACAACTACAACATTCTCAATGTCCTCTTTCAACCAAGAGTATGCACTATGACAAAATGATATTATGAGTTGAATGGGAGGGCAGTTATGGTCATCAAATGGGAAACTAGCAACCTGCGGAAAGAATTAGAAAAGTCATATTAAAGGATGCAATTATAATTTCATGATTACAAGTCACAGAACATAAAACATGCTTAAAAACGTAGTGGCTAAGCCAGAAATTTTCACGAATGAGAGCGAACTTATATTATCACGGCCCAAAAGTATAATTATGGTGAACTATGGGTTTAAGAAAGCTACCTTTTGTTATGACGAAAAAAAATCTTGCAGAAATGAAGTAGCTAAAATTAAATTTTTTTGGGACCAAGGCTTTTTTTGTTGTTGTTGTTGTTGAAAGAAAATAAACTCAAACTTGGTCTTACGGTAGGAACCCATGAAGTACACACTAACTTTTTCAAATTTGAAAAAAGAGAGAATTGAATCACAAATTACTCAAAACGTTTTCTAAGGCTTTCAAACTGGCAGCAGTTAGACACAACTCTCAAAAAATAAACCGGAGTTGTCGTATATGTACCCGTCCCTGTATAAATAAGGAATGTCAACATACCTTTCCTTCGAAGAGTGATGCATCATACAACCTCTCTGAACAGAGATTGTACACTTTGTATTTATCTTGCAAGAGAAAAAAATGTGATGAAGGATTCCAATCAACAGTTATATGTGTGTATGAGGCAAACAGAAAAGTTGAAAAATATTAAAAAGTTGATGAAGTAAAAAGACAGAAGTGAGAGTAGCTAAAAAAAGCAACGTGCAATGCAGGCTTAAACATGCCAGTCATCTCAATTTCTAAAAGATGACAGTGATGCTCCTAAATCGGATCGAAAAGGTGTAAATGCAACTTTGGTTGCAAATGGACCACATAGTAGTAAATTGTTCATATTGGAAGAGTGTTGATCCACCAACAATCCAATTGAAAACTGCATAAAATGAGCAACTCCCATGATGAAACTAAAGAGCAATCAATATCTAAAATATAGAGCTAATATAGTTCTCTTTAAAGTTTAAACAGCTAAAGCAATAATGGAAGCACATCAAATTATGAGGACTTTCTATAATCAGCAAGGAGATAACCATGTGTCAGATGATATATTTTTCTCAGGTATAACAAAATCATATTATTATTCAAACCAAAAGCATGGGTTTATCCAAGATTAATATTGAATCACAGGATAAAGCCATCCATAAGCAGTGAGCAGACCTCATAAGCAGTGAGCAGACCTAGTATCGCTAACAAAAAGAAAAGAAAAAAATTGGGCCAGTTGGATGTAAATATGAACCTAACAGGCAACATAATAAACTTGAATAGTTTTTTCATAATCCCTAACCCTATCATGCTAATTATGGAAATATGGAATTCCAGACCCTAATTCACAGGGTAGTAAAATAAGAAATTAAAATTATACTAAGTGCTACAATATGTAAACCCCAGAGTAGTACAATGAGAAATTTGAAACTACAGACCCCTAAATGATACAACATGTAAACTTCTGGCTACTAAAGTGAGAATAGCCCAACAGTATTCCAAAAAGGAAGGCTGGAAAAGCTACATGAGATATCACAGATTGGTATAATTTATCATGTGAGAGGTTGATATCAACAGCTTTGGTGAATGCAGTTACCTTGTGATGGGTTTCAAAGAACTTGATAACTTCTTCCATATGGTTCCGATAGAATCCCTACATCATATTACCAATGAAAAAGAAAAAAAATGATACTGCCATGTCAGATAAGCTTACAAGTTTTTCATTATGTTCACCTGAACATATCCAAAAAAGCCGGAGCTCATATCGCCTATAAGGAACCCCATGGCAATTATGTTCTCAGTGATGTATGTCATATCTAAATCAAATTCTCCTTCCTGGAAAAACAAAAAAGTTTAAAAACAAGTAACTACACAATGCTCATGTTGGTGGGAACGCTTGAGAATAAGGTTCTGTAATAACAGCTAATGAAAATTATGAAGAATCACTCTTGTATTATAGAGATACAATGTAATTTGTATTGCAAGATCATTAAATATTCCATTGATCATCTGAAGTATATATACAAGACATATGTGTCTGTTCTAGTTTCTAAGAAACATACAAATTAATATTGATACATTAACCAAGCCATGTACTGAAGTGGGAACATCATCAGACGAGTGCCTGTTGGTTTTTCATGAGGCGGGCGCATCCCAAGGAGTGAGGCGGCCGCTTGGGCTTTAGCAGCAACAGGCGTGTGCCTCGGCAGGCGAGGCGGCCGCATGGAAGAGAAGGAGGCGTACGCCTGGAAGGCAGAGGCAACACCCTCGGCAAGAACAAGTTGAGGCGGGCGCCTGGCCATGTTGAGGCGGGCGCCTCAAACACAAAGCCTTCACTCCCCCTCAAGTTGGCGCATGAAGGTTACGAATGCCCAATTTGCCAACTAAGAAACGAAACTGAGTAGCACCAAGGGGTTTCGTAAAGAGGTCAGCAACTTGATTGGCGGTTGAAATCTGGCATGGCAGTATATCACCAGACTCAACACGTTCACGAACAAAATAACAATCCATTTCAACATGTTTAGTACGTTCATGAAAAACGGGATTATTGGCAATGTGTCTTGCAGCTTGGTTATCACAATAAAGGGATGTAGCATGTGGTTGAATAGCCTCAAGATCTTGAAGTAGCCATCGCAACCAAATCACTTCACTAACTGTGGTTGCCATGGCCCTGAATTCAGCTTCGGCCGAGGAACGTGCTACCACAGACTGCTTCTTGGACCTCCAAGAGATAGGAGCTCCTCCCAAAGAGATGAAATATCCCGTGCATGACCTTCTTGTCATAGCGCAACCTCCCCAATCCGCGTCACAATAGGCCTGTAGAGTCAATTCACCATGAGCCGGAAGAAAAAGACCTTGTCCCAATGAGCTCTTTAGGAAACGTAGGACTCGGACTGCTGCATCCATATGTGTACGTCGTGGAGCCGTAACGAATTGACTCAATCGATTAACAGCAAATTGAATGTCCGGCCGAGTCACTGTTAAGTAAAGAAGTCGCCCTATCAACCTTCGATATTGGGACGCATCAACATGTGGGCTGTCATCATCAGTACTAAGCCGAAGGTTTTGTTCCATCGGAAAGTCACTTGTCCGCCCTCCTTGGAGTCCACTTTCCTCAAGTATGTCCAACGTATACTTGCGTTGGCTGAGGACAATCCCCTCCGGTGATCTCGCTACTTCAATGCCCAAAAAATACTTCAAAGGTCCAAGATCTTTTATGCTAAATTTGCTGTCCAAATACCTCTTTACATCCTCAATCTTGGAAGTATCATTTCCAACAAGGAGGACATCATCGACGTATATAAGAGCAGCAACATAAGCCTTTCCTCGCTTATAAATGAAGAGGGAATGATCGGCTCGTGACTGTCTGAAGTCTATGGCAAGAAGAGCCATTGTGAACTTTTGGTGCCAATTTCTGGATGCTTGACGAAGGCCATACAATGATTTCCGAAGCTTGCAAACCCTTGTCTCTCCATCCTTTGCAAAGCCTTGTGGGATCTTCATGTATACATCTTCGGCTAGGTCTCCATGGAGGAAAGCATTATTCACGTCTAGTTGATGAATTGCCCAATTTCGTTTTGCTGCCACGGCAAGTAAGCTGCGCATGGTAACAAGCTTGGCAACTGGGGCGAACGTCTCGTGATAATCGATCCCTTCAATCTGTGTGAATCCTTTTGCCACCAAACGAGCCTTGTACCTTTCAATGTCTCCATTTGGTTTGTATTTTATTTTATAAACCCACTTGGAGTCCACAGCTTTCTTTCCCAGAGGTAGTTTTTCAAGCGTCCAAGTACTATTAGCTTCCAAAGCGTCAACTTCCCTTTTCATTGCATCACGCCATTTCTGACTTTTAACAGCCTGGTGATAATACTTAGGCTCATCACGCGAAGTGATGGCCGCAAGAAACGCCTTGTGATTAGAAGAAAAACGCTCATAGGAAACATAGTTGGATAAAGGATATACCTTCGAGGTCACTGAATTGGAACTGGGATGCGCATGGTCTATAGAGGCGGGCAAGCTAACATCAAAGTCCTTGAGATGCTTGGGTACATTGTTTACGGCGTTCACTTCTTCGCCGAATGGGCTGAACATGAGGCCGCGTGTCATGTTGTTCAATAACAGATGTCTCCACAAATGGTTGCTCATTTGCCGGTTCCTCTGTATCCGTTGCTCAACAACCGATCGTTCCTCCATTTGTGGTTGCACAATATCTATGCTTTCCTCTCCCAACTCCTCATCTCTTACAGTGCAAAGGGGACTTCGACTTGGCTGTGTACGAGATTCTTTGAAAGGAAACACACTTTCTACAAATTTCACATCTCTTGAAGTGTAGATTTGTTTAGTCTCCAAATCAAAAACCTTGTAGCCCTTTTGTGCATGGGGATAGCCAACGAACACACAAGGCCTCCCCTTTCATCAAACTTGTCTCCCCCTTTCTTGTTGTTTTTGGCATAAACCAGACAACCAAAAATACGCATGTGATCAAGATGGGGTTTCTTTTGGAGCAAAATCTCATAAGGGGTTTTATTTTCTATAACTTTGGAAGGTAAACGATTAATTATATAAGCAGCAGTTAAAACACATTCCCCCCAAAATTCTTTGGCGATCGGCCTCAAAACGTAAAGCCCGAGCCATTTCCAAAATATGACGATGTTTGCGTTCGACCACTCCGTTTTGTTGTGGAGTGTCGGTGCAAGACGTCTCAAGTAAAATCCCATGATGAACGTAGTACTCCAACATTAATAGTGATTGAAACTCCCCACCATTATCACTTCTAATGCGTTTAACTTTTCTATCAAATTGGGTATTGACCATATTACAAAACATAGTGAGAAAATTATGGACTTCATATTTGTGTTTCATCAAAAAAACCCATACTCCTCGACTAAAATCATCAACAATGGTCAGAAAATAATGAGCACCCGAAAAAGAAGGAGTTTTATAACCACCCCAAATGTCACAATGTATAAGGTCAAAGCAAGACTTAGTTTGAATACTACTAGTAGGGAACGGGAGTCTTGTCATTTTAGCTCGAATGCAAGAGTCACAATGTTCTTTCCCATCAATGCATTTATTAAAAAACTGATGATTAAAAACTGAAGTATGTCCCAATCTCTTGTGCCATACCCGTGTATCAACTGTTGCCGCCATTGCTGTCCTTTCACATGAAGCCGGTTCCAGGTGATATAGACCATCGCTGCATCTACCCATCCCAATCAGAGTCCTCGAAGCTAAGTCCTGTATCACACAAAAATCCGGAAAGAAAGTCATGGAGCAGTTCAAATCTTTGGTTAATCGGCTAACAGAAAGTAAATTGCACTTAAAAGCGGGCATATTTAAAACGTGATGAATTTTCAGTCCATTAGGAAGCTTGGTACTGCCAATTCCTTCGACTGGAATCACATCGCCATTTGGAATTTTAACTGGTGTCTCCGTTCCTGTCTTGACTTGATCCTCCAACATCGATTCATTGCAAGTTATATGCTCGCTTGCCCCTGAATCAATAATCCAAGTTTTAAGACCATGTAGCTTACCAGCCATGTTTGCTGTGGGAGTGATCCCTTGCTCACCCTTTGCTTTATCTGAGAAAAACTGGACTAATTGCTTGTATTGCTCATCAGTGAACCCCGGAATTGGACTATCTTCCCCTGTTACAAGATGTGCCGAGGCCTTTGCACTCCCTTTCTGCTTGTTCTTCTTCCGTCCTTCTGGGTACCCAATGATCTCATAGCAACTTTCAATGGTGTGGTACAGTTTTCCACAGTGCGTACACTTGGGCTTCTCCTTCTTCAAATCCCTTTCTTCCTCTCGGCTGATCTGCTGCTGGTTGTTGTGCTGTCTGCTATGCGAATTGGCGTGCGCCTGGAATGCAGCTGCCTCCATGCTCATCTTTCCATTCGAACTGATTTGCTTCTGTTTCTCGTCCTGAGCAACAAGGTGATAGGCGGTCCCTAGACTGACTCCTGGTTTCATGCCCAAGATTTGGGTTTTGATTGTCCCAAAACTTGCCTCCAAACCCATTAGGAATTCATATAGACGCTCCTTCTCCCTCATCTCGACGAGTCTCTTTGATATATTACAAGTGCACCCATCACACCTGCATCTTGGCAACGGATTGATGGACTGAATTTCGTCCCATAATCCTTTTAGCTTCGTGTAGTATGCCGACACCGAGAGTCTTTCTTGCCTCGTTAGGGTTATAGCACGCTTTAGCTCATAAGCCCTAGGCGCGCTCTCACTCCCAAAACGTTCCTGCAAGTCTTCCCAAATCTCTTGTGCCGTGTTTGCATGCTTTACACTGCTTCGTATCTCTTTCTCCATGGAACAATTCAGCCATCCCTTCACCATCGCATTGCAACGCCTCCAAAGTGGTAACTCTGCTGTGCCCTCGTCTGGAATTTGGATTGTACCATCCACGAATCCTATTTTGTTCTTTGCAAACAGGGCGTTGCTCATTTCATCCACCCAATCTGCAAAGTTTCCATCGCGAAGGAGATCACTAACAAAGACGGTGTTGGGACTATCCGAGGCGGAGAGAAAATAAGGTGACATCACGTCAACCTTAGCCCCAGAAGTTCCATCAACCGTGGTCTTGTTTTTGGAGCTGATTTCTGCGTCGTTGGTCATGGCTGCACAAAGAACTGTAAAAAATCTGCGGAAGCGTACCTAGAGCGATTACAGCTCTGATACCATGAAAATTATGAAGAATCACTCTTGTATTATAGAGATACAATGTAATTTGTATTGCAAGATCATTAAATATTCCATTGATCATCTGAAGTATATATACAAGACATATGTGTCTGTTCTAGTTTCTAAGAAACATACAAATTAATATTGATACATTAACCAAGCCATGTACTGAAGTGGGAACATCATCAGACGAGTGCCTGTTGGTTTTTCATGAGGCGGGCGCATCCCAAGGAGTGAGGCGGCCGCTTGGGCTTTAGCAGCAACAGGCGTGTGCCTCGGCAGGCGAGGCGGCCGCATGGAAGAGAAGGAGGCGTACGCCTGGAAGGCAGAGGCAACACCCTCGGCAAGAACAAGTTGAGGCGGGCGCCTGGCCATGTTGAGGCGGGCGCCTCAAACACAAAGCCTTCAGCTAAGCTTGATGAACATTAGCAAGCACCAATGAGAGGACACTATTGTACAATTAGATAATTAGTTAATAAATGTAATATTCAATCTCACATCGGAAAGGGTTGAAAAATAGTTTTGCTTTATAAGCGGACACCTACTAACGCTAGTATCAACATCATCCATGGATTTTAGTTGGGCCTGTAGTTGGCCAACCAGGTGCTAAGTGGGATAATGCATGTGCATGTGTAGCAAAAGGACTTTCAAACTCGGGCCGTTAAAAATTGTATCAGAGCGGGGTCTGGCCTGGAGTTGTGGAACAAAGTGTTGCGTGAGACAAAGTGTAGCATCCTTATTGCTGAAAAGCGAAGGCAGCTACCTCTTGAATCCTATATCGCCCATGGTGTCAATCATGGTGGGCATCTACGTCAACTCGTTGAGGTTGTAATACCATGCTCCCACATCAAATAGACATGTAAAATAATTGTCTTATAAGTACCCACCTACTACCGCCAAATCCCAATCACCAACATCATCCATGAGCATTTGGTTGCTTGTAGTGGACCTATTTGACCAAGGTGCTAACCGCACTAATTCATGTACACACCTGGTGGAACAGAGACAAAGTGTTGCATCCTCACTGCTGAAAGAAATTGCAGCTACCTCTTGAATCAAAATGGAGTAGCATACAAACCTTAGCTTTCAATTCTGCAGATATCCCTAATGCTTCAGGCTATCTAATCTCTCCAGACTTTATATTTACATGCATACAAGCCTAGATTAATAACAAAGAGGAAGAAATTGGCAGACATAAAAAAGCAACATAGTTTAACAGTGAAAGCTCAGCTTGACAATTCATCGAACACCTAATCTGCAATCGACATGTCACGCAAAGATGACCAAAACCACCACTCCCGCCCCCAGTACTCATGTATCTATCACTTTAAATCACGAAACCCCCATCAAATGCACAGAGTTAAAGTATATTTCAGACACATAAGTGAAATTGTGATTATTATAGATGGAATCGAGAGAACCAATATTTACTTTACCTGGAACGAGAGAACCAATATTTCAACCTCAATTTTCGCAACACAGACTAAGATGGCTTCAATCTGTAGATGGAATTGATGATCCGGAATGAGAGATATCGTAAGAGAGATTACATTACAGAGAAAGAGAAGTGATATTTTCGTTTACCGGTCGTGTAGCCGCCGCCGTGCGTGATTTGCGAAATTTCGGAATTTGGGGATTTAGAGAATTGAGGGTTTTAAGAGGGAAATCGTGGAGGGAAAGGGAAGCGTGGAGGGAATTTTATTTGATTTTGGGGAAATTGGAATGGTATAGGATGTATAACACGGGGGAAATCGTGAGGGAAAGGGAAGAGTGGAGGGAATTTTGGTCTTAAAAACAGTAACCTACATTTTCTTTCTTTCTTTTTTTTTTATAAAAACAATTGTTACGGTCATATTAAAACTAATGTAAATGGAAAAAAAAAAATTGCTCGTTAAAAGCTTTTGTTACGTTTTAGAAAAGACCGACATAAAAATATTTATTTACCCCGGTTTGTAGAAAACCGTAGTAGATAATTTTTTATTTATTACGGTCTTAAAAATCGTAATAAATAAAAGCCTATTTGTGTCGGTTCGACGGACCGTAACAAATAAAGTGTGGTAAAAATCGTAATCTGTTTTGATGTTCAAGCGAAATAGGTTGTTGGTGTTTGTTTGTAATTTAAAACAGGTTGTTTGAACAGGTTACAGCCCTTTACAGGTGGTTTACAAATAAAACAGATTTTTTTTTCAAAATTTGGACAGATTACCGACGGAAATTTCCGTCGGTAAATCAAAATAAAAACAATAATAAGCAACCATTACCGACGGACCCCAATCTGTCGGTAAATCTATTGTGATTACCGACAGACAATCCGTCGGTAACTCTTGGGATTGCCGACGGACAATCCGTCGGTAACTCTTGGGATTGCCGACGAATAAAGCTGACGAATAAATCCATCGGTAATTCTTCGGCGATAACTTCGGCGAACGGACGGCGTGTTTCTTTGCCGACAGACTGTTTCCGGCGGATTTTGGGTTTACCGACGGACGGGCCGCCGGAATTACCGTCGAAAGTGGTCTGCCGGTATTACCAACCAGTTTTTATCGACGGGATCCGACGGACTACATCTGTCGGTAAAGTCTCATTACCGACGAAAATTGAGTGTTACCGACAGAAATATCCGTCGGTAAAGAGCCAGTTTCTAGTAGCGGGGGGCATATTAACGATAACAAGGATCGTCCAACATCAAGCAGTGAGGCGCCGACCTCGGCAACTCCCAGGCGCCGGCCTCATTAGTCACATACCTCGCTGAAGCTATTGCCTCCCAGGAGCCAGCCTCGGCAACTCCCAGGCGCTCGCCTCAACTGATGAACACCACGGCTGGATCTTCTGTTCTCCAGGCGTGCGCTTCTGTTTGGCCCTGGCGGCTGCCTCATCCTTAGTCCGTGGTTGTTTCCTAATTACATTGCGCTTCATTGTATAGATTAGATTTTCAAATCTTTGTATTAGAATAGGATTCCTCCTATTGAACTATATATTGGTTACTTGTGAATTCACAAATCAAGTTTTTCCAAATCTTACAGTTTCAAGGTTTGATAACAATGTAAGATTGCAGACCTAACGACATTGAGCCTTTCCATAAATTAAGCCTCCAAGATCTTTATAGTGTGTTAGGGCTCTAGTGAGGTGCCATAACCAGCAATTAAAAGAGCGAATTCTTTAGAGAGAGAAGGAGAGAGAAACTCTTGGCGAAAAGGGAACAACCAGGGAAGAGAAGCAAAGCCTTGCGGCTGAGTGAGAGAGGGAGAGAGACAGAGACTATTTAGGGCGTTCCTTCTTCGCCATTGTTGGAGTGCTGGACTAGAATCAAGGGATTAAAGGTTAGTCTTTGATTTTGACTACGGGCAGTGTATATTAGTTAGTAAGCGTGGCTTGGTTTTTCGTAAATTCTAAACCATGGAACCTTCCTTGACCTAGTTGATAAGATACAAAAAGATCCATCATAGTCTTTGTGTATATATTTTAGCTTTAATATTTATCTTGAGAATATTCAGTTTGATTTGTTGTAATCTTTTCTTAGTTTATGTTTCTTTCTCACCAAGATATCCTTGGTTGTAAAGTTGTATATATATACCCAATTATTATCAATAATACATCATGATTTTCTCTCAGTAAAATTATCTCTCATATGGTATCAGAGCCTTCGATTCCCCCCTCTCCCTTTTGATCGGCAGCCCCTCTCTTCTTCCCTTCCTCTCGGCAGAAAACACCCAATGGCCACCTCTGCCTCCACCATCACCAACCCATCCGACCCTTCCACCCCTCTCATTCTCGTTGATCTTTCTCACTGCATCAAACTCACCCCTCTTACTTACCTCTCTTGGGCCTCCCAATTAGAATCTCTTCTCTTTGGCCTCGACTTGCTCAAATACGTCGATGGATCCCATCCACAACCACCGGCCAAAATCAAAACCAATGGAATAGAAACCAATAACCCAGCTCACACAACTTGGAATCAATAGGACCGCCTCCTTCTAGGATCTCTTCTTGGTACCCTTGACACCACAATTGCTCCCCTTGTCCTTCGTGCTAAAAACTCCAAAGAAGCTTGGGATACTCTTCAAAACACCTATGCCAACCCTTCCCGTGGCCATATTCTACAAATCAAAGACAACCTCGAAAACCTATCCAAAGCCAGCCTTACCATTGAAGAATACATGCAAGCTGTCAAGTCCTATACCGACAAGCTAGCAATCTTGGATAAACCCATGGACTCCAAAGACATCATATCCATAATCCTTAAAGGTCTCGACTATGAGGCATACAAGCCTGTCATTGATTCCGTCCGAGCCCGAGACAACCCCATCTCGTTTGAAGCCCTCCATGAAAAGTTGATCCATCATGAACTAACCCTCAAAACCCATCCCACCACCACTACCTTTCTTGCTTCCGCCCATCTTGCTCAAAACCGCGCCTCCTCTTCCAAAAATTACCCTCGGTCAAACCCTACCCAACCACTCCTTCCCACACCCTCCACCAATAACCCCTCCTTTCCAGCCCCATTCAAAGGAAAGTGTCAATATTGTGGCTTTCCCGACCATGTCATTTCTATGTGTCGTCGCTTCAAAAGGGACTACCCTAGTGTCTCCTTCCCCAACCGCAACCCCAATACCACCAGCCATCCTTCCCGCCAACCCAGCCTTCCTTCTGCACCACAGGCCCACACGGACACAGGCCCTTCATCGACCCACTCCCCTTCTTGGCTCCTTGATACAGGAGCGACACACCATCTAACCAACGACCTTTCCAATCTCGCACTTCACAATCCCTACAATGGCACCGAAGAGGTTATTATTGGTGATGGAACCTCTCTCCCTATTTCCGAAACAGGTTCATTTACTTTTTCCTCTTCTTCTCACTCCTTAAAATTCCATAATTTGTCCCTCTCATTTCTCGCAATATTATTTCAGTCTCCCAATTTTGTCGTGACAATAACGATTATTTTGTGTTTTCCTCTTCTTCTTTTCTCTTAAAGGATCTTACAACCCACAAAACTCTACTCCATGGGACAAGTGATCGTGGAGTATATCTATGGCATCCTCCGTCTCCTCAAGCACATCTCAGCATCTCTTCCTCTCTGCACTCTTGGCATCATCGTTTGGGTCACCCTGCTCTTCCAATTATTTCCTTTTTAAAGAAACATTTTAGTCTTTCAATTCCGTCTAGTTCTTTTTCCAATTGTAATGCTTGTGATATTAATAAAAGTCACAAATTGTCTTTCTCTACTTCCTCTCTCACTTCTAATTCTCCTCTTGAACTTATCTTCTCTGATGTGTGGACCTCTCCCATTTACTCTCATGACAAATTCAAATATTATGTGATCTTTGTTGATCACTACACTAAGTACACTTGGCTTTATCCACTCAAACAAAAATCCGACACCTTTGCAACGTTCACTCGCTTCAAAGCTCTAGTCGAGAAATTTTTTCAAAAACCAATCATTCAAGTATTTTCGGACAATGGTGGGGAATATCTAAAACTAACCCCCTCTCTCTCCCAAAATGGTGTCACTCACCTCACATCCCCACCTCACACCCCCGAGCACAATGGCTATGCTGAACGCCGTCATCGACACATTGTCGAAACCGGTCTTGCTCTTCTCTCACATGCCAAACTCCCTCTCACTATGTGGACTCATGCCTTCACAACTGCTACTAATCTAATAAATCGCCTTCCAACTTCTACCTTGAAAAATGACTCCCCCTACCTTTGTCTCTTCAAAAATCCTCCCAACTACACAAAATTACGCTCCTTTGGATGCCTATGTTACCCATGGTTAAGGCCATATGCACCCCATAAATTAGCTCCCCGCTCCGTTCCTTGCATCTTCATCGGATACTCCTCCACACAAAGTGCATATCATTGTCTCGATCCCAAAACATATAGCATCTATACCTCTCGGCATGTTAAATTCGTCGAGGACTCTTTCCCGTTCCCATCCCTTTCGTCTCACCAAAATCCATCTCCAGAAATTTCCCCGTCTCATTGGTGCAAATTATCCCTTCCCTTACTACTTCCACCAACCAACCCATCGCCTATCTCTGCAGCCTCACCCTCACGGCAGCAGCCAGCCAACTCCACAATCCCACCCACTTTCCTGCCTACTGCTACTACACCCCCCCAGCATACCTGACCCTAGCCCCACCCCTCCAGGCCCTGCCGAAACCTCCCTGCCTATCACTCCAGCCCCTACACTCTCTTCCCCTCAACATACACCATCTCCCCCACCCCCACCACCCACCCGAACTATCACAACTCGCCTAAGCAACAACATCCGAAAACCTAACCCAAAATATGCCTACCTTGCAGCCTCAACTTCGCCCACCTCCCTCCCTAAAACTGTCAAACAAGCACTATCCACGCCTCATTGGCGTTCTGTAATGGAAGAAGAGTTTGCTGCCCTCACTCGAAATAATACATGGTCTCTAGTACCCTCTTCTGTTGCCCCAAACATTGTCGGTTGTAAGTGGGTTTTCCGAATTAAATACAATCCTGACAACTCAATTCAAAAATACAAAGCACGTCTGGTTGCCAAAGGGTTCCACCAACGTCCTGGTGTCGACTACTCTGACACCTTCAGTCCCGTTGTTAAACCAGTTACAGTTCGTCTTCTTCTATCCTTGGCTCTAAGTCATAGTTGGTCTCTTCGTCAACTTGACATCAACAACGCCTTCCTACAAGGGCAACTTCATGAGACTGTTTACATGTCACAACCTCCGGGTTTTCTTGACTCCAAAAACCCATCTAATGTCTGTCAACTTCTCCAAGCAATCTATGGCCTAAAACAGGCCCCTCGCGCCTGGTATACTGAACTCAAAAATTATCTCCTCTCCTTTGGGTTCAAAACCTCTCTCTCAGATCCTTCCTTGTTTATCTACTCTCAATCTCCCTCCTCTCTTTATCTCCTTGTTTATGTTAACGATATTATTGTTACCGGTCCTTCTCCCTCCTTTCTTTCTCAATTTATTACACATCTCTCGTCTCGCTTTTCTCTTAAGGATCTTGGTCCCTTATCATACTTCTTAGGAGTCGAGGTAACACCCAACTCTAATGGTCTTCTTTTAACACAAACAAAATATATCCATGATCTCCTTGCTCGTCACAACATGCTGGATTCTAAGCCTTCTCCTACTCCCATGGCCACCTCCCCTCCTCTTACTAACAATTCCTCTTCTCCAATCTGTAACCCCACAGATTATCGTTCCATTGTTGGTGGCCTTCAGTATCTTTCCATCACTAGGCCAGACATAGCCTTTTCGGTTAACAAATTAGCACAATTCATGCAAAAACCTCGGGAGTGTCATTGGGTCTCCCTCAAGCGACTTCTTCGGTATCTTCATGGTACTCTTCACTTGGGTATACAACTTTATCGGGACACTCCGTCATCTCTCCATGCTTTTTGTGATGCTGACTGGGCCGGAGATAAAGATGACTACATTTCCACTACAGGTTTCATAGTCTATCTTGGTCGAAACCCGGTTGCTTGGTCCTCTAAAAAGCAACGTGCATTGGCTCGCTCATCCACCGAGGCCGAGTTCCGTGCTGTTGCTGATGCCACTGCAGAGGTTACTTGGGTCAATAATCTTCTCTCTGAACTTCACTTCCAGCCGTCCCACTCTCCGGTTATATACTGTGATAATCTTGGTGCCACTCACTACTCGGCTAATCCAGTCTTCCATTCTCGAATGAAGCATCTAGCTTTGGCTTTCCACTTTGTTCGCGCTATGGTACAACAGGGACAGCTTCGTGTTCAACACATTTCAGGCAATGATCAGCTTGCCGATCTCCTCACTAAACCACTCTCAAGAACTCGGTTCACCCTTCTTCTCTCCAAGATTGGCCTTTTCCATGGAACGTCCATCTTGCGGGGGCCTGATAAGATACAAAAAGATCCATCATAATCTTTGTGTATATATTTAGCTTTAATATTTATCTTGAGAATATTCAGTTTGATTTGTTGTAATCTTTTCTTAGTTTACGTTTCTTTCTCACCAAGATATCCTTGGTTGTAGAGTTGTATATATATACCCAATTATTATCAATAATACATCAAGATTTTCTCTCAGTAAAATTATCTCTCATACTAGTGACCCCGCTGATAATGAAATTGAAATTAGTATGTTTGAAATCATGGCTTCTTTGTATATTAAATCAATATGCCTACCGGAGAAATTCTATTGAAATTTGGTGATTTACAAATTGGTCAGATTTTTCCATATCGTGTTTTTTTTTTAAATTTTATTGAACAATAGTGTTGGAAGTTGAAATCTTATTGTTGAAAACAATATTGTTGGTTGTGCTCTCTTAAGGTAATAGCAATTCTTAAAGTCTCAATTTGTACTTAGAAAACTTTGGGTTGACCACCCAAATTGATTCTTCCGCCATGCCTTATCTCTGACTAAACTGTGGGTGTATCAGCTAGTGAAATATCAGCAAGGGATTTTGGGAAAATAATGGTTGCAGTCGAAAATCAGCTAGTGGGATTGGATTAGTGTCAATTGAACGAAGCTGGTTAATAGAAGTTGTAATTTGGTACTGTTTTGATCAGTTTATTATGTTGTTAAGATATCTATTGTTCCAATATAGGTTAAGTGAATTTTTATCTAAGTAATTGATACTCCATTTTGTTGGACCGTTCAGGTAGGTGACTTTTACCTTTTCTAGCATTTTCAAATGTATTTATATTATTAAAATTTGTCCGAACCTCTTTCAAAATAAAATTACTATTTTCAAATATCGTTTTCATCAACTCGGACCAGATATGTGTTTCATAAAAGTGACTGTGGTGTTCTGGTTGAAAGTGATTGCAATATAATTGTTCTATTGAAACTGACTGCATTGCAAGTGTTTCAATAAAATAGTTTTCATGCATTTAGTTGGCTATGTATAGTGGACCCCACCACAGGGTTAAGGCTTCGTTTGATTTGACTTATGAGGAAGTGTTTATGATTCATGACTACACATAAGTCATTTTTGAACTGTTTGATTTCATTTTGTGTAAAAAAAGTCATAAGTCATGTACAAATCAATTAAAGCACAATTTCCCTTATAACTCATAAGCATTAAGCCAAGTGTTGAATAAAAAAACACGTATGAACAGTAAAATAATAATAATAATAATAATAATAATAATAATAATAATAATAATAATAATAATAATAATAAAAATAATAATAATAATAAAAATAATAATAAAAATAAAAGAATACAATAAATAATAATAATAATAATAATAATAAAATAATAGAATAATAAGTAATAATAAATAAAATAATAATAATAATGATAATAATAATAATAAAATAATAATAAAATAATAATAATAATAAAATAATGAAATTAATAAAAATAATAAAATAATTAAAATAATAAAATAATAATAATAATAATAACAATAATAATAATAATAATAATAATAATAATAATAATAATAATAATAATAATAACAAAAATAATAAAATAATAATAAAATGATAAAATAATAATAATAATAATAAATAATAATAATAATAATAATAATAATAATAATAAATAATAATAATAATAAAAATAAAAAAATAAAAAAATAAAAATAAAAATAATAAAATAAGAAAATAATAATAATAATAATTATTACTCCCTCCATCCCAGACCAAGGGTCCTCGAGGGGATTTCACGCTTCTTAAAAAAAATTAAATGTTAGGACCTAACTTTGATCAATGTCTTAGTTAGTTGGTTTTGATAAAGGAATATATATATATAGAACAGGGTTTATATCAAAAGATGTTATCTGTCATAATTCTTCACTTTGATAGCTATGTGTCTGACAGCTATGATTCTCCCTTATACAATGTTTTCAATCAATCAAAAACATGAATCATAGTCACTCTCTAAGTCATCAAGATCATCAAGAGCATCTCAGTCCTTATTAGAGATCCTCTCTGATAGCTAAGCATTGCCGTGATCGACGGCTATGACTTCGGTCCTCGAACGGCCATCTCCTGTCTCACACCATGTTACCACAAACTCAACCTAGTTAGATCCTGCATCTTCACGGCTATCAAGTCCATCAATGAAGACCAATGAAGACCACTTTGAAGACCTTCTAGAAGCTCTCGGTTCAAGCTCACGGCTCAAGACGGCTCATGAAGACTGCATGTGGACAAGTGGGACAAAGACCGATCAAAGCTCATTAATGTAGGCTGCAACGGTCATATTCAACGGCTACATTGAAGGGTATAAATAGAGGAGTTCTTCCTCTAACAAACTTCTTGAAAAATACTCATTTTCCCAGTCAAAAACCCTTTCCAAACACCCACACACACCTCCTGTAATCCACACACACACACACCAATCCTCACCTTTAAAACCCTGTCCCAAACCAAAACCCTCTCCCCTAAACCTCTTCACCAACAAAAACAACCCCAGTGTGTTAATTCACAAACCCCTAAAACCTAAACTTTAGGTGTAGAATCAGTTTGTAATCACTCAAGACTGTACTTTGAGTGTATTAGTTATTTTGTAAAATCTTGAGACTGTACTTCAAGTTGTAAAAGCACTTAAGACTGTACTTTAAGTGTATCCCTAGTTGACTGTACTAATTAGGAAGAGGAAGTTCAAGGAACTTGCCTGAATCAATCATTTGTAATTTTTGTTGATTAAAGATTATAATAAAATTGATCTCACTTGTCAAGTTTGACAATGGGGGTGGATGTAGGAGGAGTGAACTCTGAACCACTTTAAATTCTCTGTGTTATTACATTTTTGCAATCACATTCACACACTTGCATTATTTCTTTGTGTTTGTTGTCCTACCATTATTTCAAACCTCTTTTATTCCATTTGCACAATTCAATTATCATCGACGGCTAAGCCAATACCATTTGTCGATCATCTGCATATCAAGCAAGGGCCTTTCAATTGGTATCGAGCTGTCTTCACACTCAAAAAGTCTAACAACTTGTGAAGGATTCTCTTCAAACCCACCATGCCTCAACCAAGAAGAAATAATGAGAAAGACATCCCACACATTGATGATTTGTGGATCCTTTGAGATCTATGCATCAAAGATAAAAACTTATCTTGATGCAAACGGCATTTAGGCTGGTATGTTCTAGAAAATGAAGTGTCATACCCAACTCAAATGTGCGATGGAGGACCAAGTAAGATCAAATCCCCGAAACTTGGTGAAGGCTGAAAAGCAATTGGTAAGTGCAAACTTGAAAGTCAAGAACATTCTTCAAAAGAGTGTAAATGATTCTCTAGCTCAAGAAATTGCTAAGGAACCAAATGCCAGAACAGCATGGGCTCTTATTCAAACCAAGTTCACCAAACACTCCAGTGTTAGGACACAAAACTTGTATAACTTGCTGAGGCAATTAGACAATTTCAAGTTCTACCACTGGAGAAAAGGTGAGTCTTTGCTCGGCCAAGGTTTGAGAACCTTGTTAGATCAATTGCGATCATGGAAAAACATTTGAACAACAAGATCTCTGCCTCAATATTTACTCAAATCTCCCTCAAGAATATGAGAAGGTAGCATTACCTATTAGAGAAGGATCTGAATGGAGCACCATGACAGTTGAGCAATATTTTGGAAAGCTTGAAGCCTATGAACTGGAAGGTATGATAAAAATTCCATCGAGTCCCTCCATTTCACAAACCTTAGCTTTAAGCTGCACAAGAACACATCAACAAGCCAATCACTCACCATGACATTGAGACCATTGTCAACAATGCTCTTCAAAAATAAACATCGGCTCCAAATGCAGTCGGCAAACGGATCTCCCAAGAAGACATTCCAAGCCTCATTTCCATGGGTATCAGAAATGCCATGAAATTTCAAAAGAAATCTTTTGACAAGAAATTCAATCCCTCCACCTCTAATGCCCAACAAGACACTACAAGAAGACAATTGATTGCTTCAATTGTGGAAAGCAAGGACATTACTCATCGGTTGCCCTGAACCAAGGAAACCTAGGGACAATCGGACTGGCTAAGAAGATGACCTACTCAAAAGAGATCATTCACGGCTCTAAGTGCAAGCTGCTACAATTGCTCCAAAAATAAACATGACAAAAACAAAGAGCAAGTCATGATTGCTGACTCATCAAAATTCGGTGATGAAGAGTATATGTCAAGTGATGACTACGAAATTGAAGGAGAAGAAGCCATGATATGCCTTATGGTGAAGATGATGAAGAATCGACAATGAGGAAGAGATGGAAGCACTTCTTTGCTGTGATGAACTAAAAGAGGTACATGATTTTAACTCTTTAAATATTGATGGTTTTAAACAATTAGTTTGCACTCTTTTAATTCAAACCAAAAAACAAAAAACTAGCTTTGCTTCATTGGTCAATGAGAACCTTTCCCAATCCTCAACCATTGACAACCTCACAAAAACCATTTCTGAGCTTGAAAAAGCATGCCAAGGGCTAAGAGATCAATGCATCATGCTTGAAAAACAAAACATGGATCGGCAATGAGACATCTAATAATCATGAAAATTGTCAAAAACTCAGTAATCTTGAAAAAGAAAATGATGCTCTTAAAAAGAAAATAGATTCATGGAACATGTCAAGCAAAGCATTATCTCTTTTCACCTACACCCAAAGGCGTCCCAGTGACAAAACAGGGATTGGTGCTGATGATCCTACACAAAAAGTGTACACTCCTCCCACTGGTGAAAGGGCCATTGAAAAAATGGTTCTAGAAAACCTGAGCTCTGGCAGCTATCAAACTCAAACCTATCCCATTCAAACCAAAGGAAAAGAAAAGGAAATCTTGGGTGGCCCTAGTCAATCAAAGGAAGGACCAAATAAAATTCAAGGAAGCAAGTTTATTTGGGTTCAAAAAGGGGCCAATATAAAGGAAGAAGTCAAGCTACAAAAAGGTGCTAGTCAGTCAAGCCCTGTCAGACAGCCAAGGGTTGACAGACAGCCAAGGCTTGACAGACAGCCAAGGCATGACAGACAGCCAAATTCCTCCAAACAACAAAGAACCCCAAGGCAACAAAGATTCTACAACAAGCATAAATACACCAAAAAACAAAAACCTCAATGGCAATATTCAAATGGAAGAAGCCATGCACATCAGAATGACTCTCCAAGGTCATCCCATTCAAATAATTTTCAGTTTCAACCCCAATACAGCAACCCAAACCACTACTTCAATCCTTCCCAATCCACTGTCCTTACACCTTACATGATGCAAATCATGTCATATTACCAGACCCTCTACCAGCACTCATTCCTTCATTTCTAGCCTCCTGAGTTGATTGCAAGGTTTGTTGGTACCTCTGCAACCACACTGGGTGCCTCTCCAAGAAAGGATCAATGGAAGTAACTGAATATTGGAGAGAAGGACTTGCCCTTCTAGGCCACCACTCTTCAACTGGATCATATGGCTGAAGCAATCCCTCCATTGGAGTAACAAAGCTAAATTCTCCTGAAAAAGAACCATTCCCTGTGATTGCAAATGGTTGACCAACATTTGACTCCACCCTCTCCACAGTAGGTGCTCTTGCGGGGCGAAGCAACCTACAACCTGGTTGAACAGGTATGAGATGGTTGAAGAAGGAGATATATGCACTCCTGCAAAGTTATCTCCTCTACCTTCCAACAAACCAACTCCTGGAGAAAGAGAATCCCTGCTCACAGGTGTATAAAGCTTATCTTGCTCAACCTTTTTCCTGACAGCTAAGCTTCTCTCCTTAGGCTGTCAGAGCTCGTCTGCTTTACCAACTCCCCCAATGTGTATACCCTTTCTACCTTACTCCTTCCCTTACTTGACTCTCCTTGATCAACTTTGATTGTCTTCCCAAAAAGTCTTATTCCTTCTCCCTCCTTCTTGTCAATCTTTTCCCTGACAGCTACCTCCTTCATTTCTATGTCTTCATCAACCCTCACTCTCTTTTTCTTACCCTTATCATTCACTCTCTCTGAACTTTCAACAATGTTGAAAGTCTCTCTATCTATCTCCATCTCATCACTCATCAAATCATCCTCACCATTTTTCCCAAAGACCAATTGTTTAGCTGTTTGAGCCATAACCTTTGGATTAAACTTTGAAGAAAATCTTCCCATTTTTGTTTGTAAATCAATCTGAATAATTTTCCTCTGAAGTTTTCATTGTTTTATAGGCAAGTTTTCACCTAGCTATCTCAGACAGCCATCATCATTCAAACTAGCTTAAGCGTCGGAGATTTCTTTCAACGGCTAGGTTAAAGCAAACTTTAAGTGATTTGATTGTGTTAATTGCTCACAATTGTCACTTCCTTCGCCGCCTCTTCCACATGCAAATCTCCTTGAAAAAGAGAATGTTCTTCTTGTGTTTTGTGGGAATAAATGTCTCAACATGGGGAAGGGTAAAAACCACTGTTCATATGAACAGGTTACTTAACTTTGTAACCCCCAATGCTCATTAAAACCCACGTTCCACTCATCATTTATCTCTCTCTCTCTTTCGCAATCACCAAAATTCCTTTTTCCTTAAACCCTCAGTTTAAATTTCTTCTCTTTCCCTCTCTAATCTACCATCGTATTTCTCCAACCCTAATTCTTTTTCAAAGCATCAATGGCAGACCCAAAAGCAATGTACCCAGATGCTCATGGTTACTTCATCAAACCCAACTTCTATGACTCTGAAGTTGGAATCCTCATCAAAGAAGCTGCTTGAGGTAAATGAATTACTTGATTTTATGGGAGCTAAACCCCAATTTATGAAGAACTCTGCAGAGAAATTTATTTGGTAGGAAGAAGAAACAATGAAGATAGTTCAATAAATGCCACCATAGAAAATGTAGAGATAACTATCACTCAAGATATGGTTAGTGATGTCTATGGAATTCCAAATAAAGAAGATGCTTGTGAAAAATATATGGGATAGAGGATCGAAAGATTAAAGACAGTTTATGAAAAATTTCTTGGGGTTAAAATCATGACTTCAAAGTGTTCAAGACAAAGCTATGGTGAAGAACAAAGATGATATCTTCAAGTCAACACCGATGGATGTGGTCAACAAAGCCATTGATGGCAAACAATCCTCATTTGACCAAATGGGATCAAATGAGTGGAAGCGAGATGCTCGGCCCTAATGACCAAGGATACAAATTGGTGCATTGTCCTTCTCCATAATTTCCAACTTGCGGTCATCCTCTACTCTCAAATTCAAGAAGCAAGGTGGAAGGATGAACAACTTCAGATTCATGAGTGGAATTCTTGAGGTTCTAATTCCAAAGCTCAAACCTGCTCTATCCAAGAAATGGTGAAGACGGTGAAGTCATCGAAACAAGATGTTTCAATGAAAGAACCTTTTCATTGAAACAAAAGAAAGGAATTGTTATGAAGGCTGGAGATATGAGCCTTGAAAGTTTCAAAGAAGCCCAAGAAAAGATGCTTGAAGAAACAAGAATAAAGCTTAATCATTGGAAAGATTTGATAGCTTTGGCTACTAGTAGGAGAATGAAAAGAGGAGTAAAGACCAATGTCAAGAAAACTGGAGTCTTGAAAAGGGCTGTGGTATCTCCTAGCAAAAAGAGCAAAGGCAAGGATGATCGATAGCGACGGTGAAGGAACCATCTCCGGCCATGCTAAGAATGTTGAAGAAAGAGGTGATGTTGATAGCCATGAGGTTGACACTATGGATCAAGATGATGCTGGTGATGCTAACATAGATCCTCAAGAGCTTCAGGCAGCTCTTGCCCTATCCAAAACCCTTCACAAAGGAAAGCAACCTCAGACTATCCCCTCCAAATGTCAGACGGCTACCGGATCAAAGGTACAATCTTCCTTAACCATTCCTTCTAAATCATTACCAAAGAAAAGAAAACTTGAAAAGAAAGCCCCCAAATCAAAGAAAACCAAAATATCTACCCCTTCCATTTCCCCAAATTCCACACCCGGCTCGGGTCATCAATCGGCCATTGAAGCTATCCTCAATCTCAAAGAACCATTAGATAAGCAACCTTTAAGGGGAACATTGATGAGAATATCCCCTCTACCCAACCTCAACAGTTAGCTAAAATCCTGAGAGCAATTGAGGCTATTGAGTTGGATGGAAACCCTGACACTGAAAAGGCTGTTCTTTTGTATCTTAAGGACTTTCTAAGTGAGGAAGAATCTGTAGTGGCCCTAGAAGAACTCAGACTTAGGTTAATGCAGAAAAGAAGTGGACCAGGTGAGTCATCTAGAAACCCCAAGGTGACAGCTATGAATGTAGATAGCCATACCTTCCCTTCCATTCCTGAGACTGAACCTGTAAATGATCACCGCTGTTGAAATTGAAAGGGGGAATCTTGATAATACTTCTAAGGTCATTCAAAATCTCAAGAAGGTTGGAGTTGAGATTAATCCCATTCTTGTCTCAAAAGGAGACTCAATTGTGAATGCATGCAAAGGCCTTGTGCTTGATGGAACTCAAGAAAATGTGAAAGCTATGATAGCTATCCTTGAGAAAAGATTGGCCAAAAGTGAAGTAAGGGCAGCCTTGAATCTCCTTAAATCTCAATTCACTTCCAGCTCTCTTAATCAAAATCTTGGCCAAACCTCTGAGTCAATCCCAACTGTTTCAACCCAATCCTCTGCACCTTCCAAGCCTCCTTCTCCAATTCCTGAAAATGAACCTTTTGAAGCCTCCCCACAAAGTCCAATACTGGCTGGACAAGGTCAAGACATATCTGACAGTGATCCCATTCCTAACAGTCCTCATAGTTCTCCAAGTCATTCTATTCCTCCAAATTCAAATCAATCCTTCCTTCCCAAAAGGGAACCTTGGATGCTTAGCTGTGGCATTGATTTCTCTATGTCTTCCATCAAAGCAGCAAGGACAAGGTTACCCCATGTAACTCACATCCCAGAAATAGCAAATCCCTTCACCTATCCAAAATTAAGGGAACCGTCAAGAAATGGTTTGATTGTTGTTGCAAGAAACCTTGCAGGGTTAGTTTTCTTTGCCTATGAAAAATGGAAACTGTCAAGATCCTCCTCCACCTCCAACTTTGTTCATCAAATCCCATCATTCCCAAAGTTCATCACTCCCAATACTCTTCTTGATTGGGAAGTTCTCTTCAGCCAACTCATCTCTCCTTCACTCAATTCATGCTTGTATATGCCAAAGGGTTTAGTCTTCACCCTATGCATTGACCTTGCAAAAACACTTTTCCTTTCAACGTTTGAACAAAAGTGTGCCATTATGCTTTTATTAAGCAAAACTGTCAACATCTTTTCCCCAACTCTTAATCCAGGAATTGAGCCATACCTTTCACCCTTCATCACTATAGATCCTCTTAACTTCACCTCACCCAATGAAAACTCTCATTTCAAAAACTTGGTCTCTATTCCTGAGATCAAAGAATTCAGATCTTCCATTGCTTTGTCGAGTCAAAGCGAGCGGAAGCTGTTATTGATCTTTCCTCAGACTCTGACAGCTATGATAATGATAGTGATAATGATGCTCCCTCAAGCCCTGATCAAGACTCTCCAACAATATTTCCATCCCCTACAGTTTCCAACCCTCCTCAGCAATTCACTCATTCCTTCACTAATGCTCAAGTATCAGTTCAGTCACAACTAGATCAATCCAGTGTGCCCTTGAAGAACAAGAAAACCGGGAACAAGAAGAAACATTTGTGGGGCACAATGAGAATCGAAATGATCAAATGCCCCTTAGAAGGTCTCAAGGAAGTCAAAGGAAGACAAATACTTCAAGTATGATGAAAGGATGTCACTGGGAATGGAACAATGAGTTCTTCTACGCAGGAGTTGAGCCTGAAATGAGAAGAGAGCTAGAGGATGAAAGAAATCGGATTCTATCGACCCGGGCAAGAAAGAGATGAATTCTATGATCAATTGGCTGATGAATAATTGTATTTGTTATGGAACTTTTTTTGGTTAAAGACAATATGTTTTGTTTGCCTCAGGTTGTATGACGGTATTTTGTGAACTCTTCTCATCCTGAGATTAATTCCAAGTCTTCAATCTCATTTTGATTACCTCTGCTGATATGATTCCTTGGATTACTTCTTTTATTATTTCTCTTATCAATTTGTGAAAACATGTTCTAAATAAATCTTCCTTTACCAAAAAGGGGGAAATTGTTAGGACCTAACTTTGATCAATGTCTTAGTTAGTTGGTTTTGATAAAGGAATATATATATATAGAACAGGGTTTATATCAAAAGATGTTATCTGTCATAATTCTTCACTTTGATAGCTATGTGTCTGACAGCTATGATTCTCCCTTATACAATGTTTTCAATCAATCAAAAACATGAATCATAGTCACTCTCTAAGTCATCAAGATCATCAAGAGCATCTCAGTCCTTATTAGAGATCCTCTCTGATAGCTAAGCATTGCCATGATCGACGGCTATGACTTCAGTCCTCGAGCGACCATCTCCCTGTCTCACACCATGTTACCACAAACTCAACCTAGTTAGATCCTGCATCTTCACAGCTATCAAGTCCATCAATGAAGACCAATGAAGACCACTGAAGACCTTCTAGAAGCTCTCAGTTCAAGCTCACAGCTCAAGACAGCTCATGAAGACCTGCATGTGGACAAGTGGGACAAAGACCAGTCAAAGCTCATTAATGTAGCTGCAACAGTCATATTCCAACGGCTACATTGAAGGGTATAAATAGAGGAGTTCTTCCTCTAACAAACTTACTGAAAAATACTCATTTTCCCAGTCAAAAACCCTTTCCAAACACCCACACACACCTCCTGTAATCCACACACACACACACCAATCCTCACCTTTAAAACCCTGTCCCAAACCAAAACCCTCTCCCCTAAACCTCTTCACCGACAAAAATAACCCCAGTGTGTTAATTCACAAACCCCTAAAACCTAAGACTGTACTTTAGGTGTAGAATCAGTTTGTAATCACTCAAGACTGTACTTTGAGTGTATTAGTTATTTTGTAAAATCTTGAGACTGTACTTCAAGTTGTAAAAGCACTTAAGACTGTACTTTAAGTGTATCCCTAGTTGACTGTACTAATTAGGAAGAGGAAGTTCAAGGAACTTGCCTGAATCAATCATTTGTAATTTTTGTTGATTAAAGATTATAATAAAATTGATCTCACTTGTCAAGTTTGACAGTGGGGGTGGATGTAGGAGGAGTGAACTCTGAACCACTTTAAATTCTCTGTGTTATTACATTTTTGCAATCACATTCACACACTTGCATTATTTCTTTGTGTTTGTTGTCCTACCATTATTTCAAACCTCTTTTATTCCGCTGCACAATTCAATTATCATCTGACAGCTAAGCCAATACCATAGCTGTCTGATCATCTGCATATCAAGCAAGGGCCTTTCATTAAAAAATGAATAAAAGTTAAATGTGGGATAGGGAATAGTAGTTAATGATTTTTATTTTTTTTTGTAAATATGTTAACTTTATAAGAGTATAATGAATGATTTTTTTGTAATATGGGATAGGGAATAGTAGTTAATGATTAATTTTTTAATAGGAGAGAGAATGAGTGTGAGGAATAGTAAGTTAATGATTGGTTTTTTTGTAAATATGTTAACTTTATAAGGGTATAATGAATGATTTTTTTTGTAAATATATTAAATTATAAGGGTATAAATATATTTAAAAACTTGTCATTTAAGGAAAGGGACTCTTGGTCTGGGACGGAGGGAGTATTATTATTATTATTATTATTACTATTTTAGTCTTTATAATTTCATTCAGCACTTTTTTAGCTAATTAATCAAACAGTCATACTTACTTATATACTTACTTATGACAGCTCATCAGCAATTCAAAAAAATTAAATCAAACAGCATTAGCTCATCAGCATCAGCACATATCAATAAGCTAAATCAAACGGGCCCTAAGTGTGGTAAACAGTGAACCTTGCCACCAGGGTTAAGTGTGGTATTCAGTGGGCCTTGCCACCTGGCGAAGTGTGGCTAAGTGGGCCTTTTTTTAAAGTGATTTAAAGTGTTTTACCGTAACACCTTTGGTGAGATCATCATTCCCTTCATGACTTTTAAATGTAAAGAGTTTTGTACAAGCATTTCTAACTACCTTACATTTTTGGTTCAACTAGTAGAGGTATTTGTTACTTGCTGGGCTTCGCAGCTCATCGTTTTATTATTTTCAGATAAATAACTTTTACGGTTGTGGAGCAGCTATCTTGGATAGGATGTGACCGAAGGAGAAAGCGACTGCAAAGTATTGTTTAATTTCATGATTTCATTAATGTACTCGGTGAACTTCTTTTGGTTATAAATTCTTAGTGAGTGAGTTAGGTTTTATTATGACGAGTGCCGGTTTGGCTTAGAGAACGTCATTTATTCATGAGTTGGTCTGGCGAAAAACGCGTTTCTCCATCTCTGTATGGAGAAACGGGTTTTTTAATATATTCAAAAACCGGCAACAATTTGAATTAAACCGGTTCTATTGTCCAAAAACCTACATAAATTCAATATTTGCGTAGATACACACGCAGACACACTACAACGATCGCAAATGGAGACGAGCAGGACAGTTCAATCAAAATGAATATCCAGAAACAATACAGAAATCGATATTGATTAAATCAGGTAATATGAACCAAATCAACAACTATTGTTTTCAATTTTAATCAACGTTTATTGTACTAAGGTCGATTGTTATATTACTTTTCCAGAGATTGATGTACGTAATTTTGGATCTATCTGCTCAATAGCATAAATGGAAGATCAATTACATGACAGATATTCAGAAATATCACAAATCGATATTCTACAGGCTATAGGTTTGATCTCAATAAAACTTGTTAGTATTTTATATGTCATGACCATCTATATATCCATACCCAGATATTTATATAAATGATATCCAGAAGTATCTTAATATATATCCATAATTGTGTTAGATACATATCCAAAAATTGCTTAAGGCTTTGGTCAATTCTATGTCCAGAAACCTTCAAAATGAATATCCAGAAACCTTCAAAATGAATATTCAGAAACTATTAAATGAATATCCAGAACTACCAAATTGAATATCCAGAAACACACAATTGACCATGTCCAAAAACTATAAAATGAGTATCCAGAAACCTTCAAATGTATATCCAGAAACCATCAAATGAATATCCAGAAACATTCAAAATGAGTATCCAGAAACCTTCAAATTGAATATCCAGAACTGCCAAATTGAATATCCAGAAACACCCATTGACAAGCTGACATTGCAAAGTACTTTCTCGCCATTTGTTGTTTCCAAGGAATTGAATTATTAACATTCACTGGTTATGTAATTTCCAATGTTTGACTGGAGTAGGTAAATTTGTGACAGCTTTTACACAATAGTCAAACATTGGAAATTACATAACCAGTTAATGTTAAAGCATTTACAAACCAAACAAAAAACAGTGTAGGTATATGCACTATAAATAGGAAGGGGCTAGACACTGGCACTATACAACACATGAACTGGATATTTCAAAATTACATCTCTTTTTTCATTAAAATCAGTTCTCTCATAATTTCAAGCAATATGTCCTCAAATGATGACTATGACTCCGATGAGAAAGAGTTTAGGAGTGCCTTTCGTGAAATGACAAAGAAACTCCACTTTGATCATCTTCGTATCCCTCAGACTGACTGGACATCTCCAGTTAAGTTGTATGTATGCCCTCTATAGCCTTGTACAGGGCGTATGATACGTGAAAGGAACCAAACTGCAATGCTTCAGCATGCCTTTGATTCTTGTGCACCCACTTCCTCTTTCTCCAATGTTGCCAAAGCTGAGCACAAGGCTTTGGCAAAATACCTTAAGGAGTATTTGGAGTTGTTTGGACCTGTGGAAATTCCTTCTTGCAAGAAGGACAAGGTCAAGAAGAAGCCCTTTGACAAAGGTGATGGAGGATGTGGTGGAGTTTCTGGTGTCAAGCCTTATGGTGGTTATGGGAAGGGAAAAAATGTAATTTAAATTTGTTTCAATTTAGTAAATTATTTATATAAATGATATCCAGAAGTATCTGAATGTATATCCTGAAATGTGTTAGGTACATATCCAGAAATTGCTTATGGCTTTGGTCAATTCTATGTCCAGAAACATACAAAAGAATATCCAGAAACTACCAAATTGAATATCCAGAACTACCAAATTGAATATCCAAAAACACACAATTGACCATGTCCAGAAACAATAAAATGTATATCCAGAAAGTACCAAATTGAATATCCAGAAACTTTAAACTGGCAATGGACTAGGCCAAGGGATATGGCCATGTCCTTGGCCAAGGCCAATGCTATATCCAGAAACTACAAAAATGAATATCCAGAAACTTTCAAAATGATATCCAGAAACTACCAAATTGAATATCCAGAACTACCAAATTGAATATCCAGAATCACACAATTGACCAAGACCAGAAACAATAAAATGTATATCCAGAAAGTACCAAATTTAATATCCACAAACTTTAAACTGGCAATGTACTAGGCCAAGGGATATGGCCATGTCCTTGGCCAAGGCCAAGAAACTACAAAATTGAATATCCAGAAACCTTCAAAATGAATGTCCAGAAACTAACTAACTACTGCCTTTTCTTGCATAATCATATTCTCCTATTGATTTAGAATCTCAAATTCAACAACCTATAGATCCTGAAAATGGGCTACAAATAGGTTATCTCTCTTAACTTTATTGACATATTGATTTAGAATTACTGATTTCATATAACATTATTCTTTTTAATATATTTTGTGTGTGCAGTAGTAACTGAGGACCCTAATATTGATATAAGCAAAAATTTGCTGGGAACAAAAGCAAAGACATGGGAGGAATTGTACAAACTGTATAAACTTCATGCAAATGCACTAGGATTTAGTATTAAGTTGTCAACAAATCATGTTTCAAAAATGACTTCAAGGATATTAGACAAGCTATTCCGTTGCTCATGTGAAGGAGTTACCAGATCAACCCAAGAGGATAAAATCAGTGTTCCATATGTTAATGAAGTTCAAATTCCTTCACCAGTTGAACAACTCAATGTTACCAAAAAACAACAAAAGAGAAAGAGAAATTACATAAAGAGGACTCAATGTAAGGCTCTTTTGAGGGCAAAATTGCTAAAAGAGGAAGATATGTATGTTGTTGACCGCCATGTTACAGAGCACAATCATCCTATGATAAGGACAGATTGGAACCATTTGAAGCGCAGTGAAAGGTGTATCTCAGAAGATCAGGGTCAAATAATTGAAATAATGGAAGAAGCTGGTATAAAACCAACTGATGGATATAGTCTTTTGGTAAAAGCAGCTGGTGGAGAGGAACTTGTTGGTCACACAAAGAAAGATCATGTCAATTTTGTTCAGAAACTTAGAATGGAAAAAATTGAAAATGGTGATGCTCAGAATGTTGTTGATAGGCTTTTTGAAATTTCACTTGAAGATCGAGGGTTCTATTTTAAAATCAAATTTGATGATGAAGGAAGACTTGGGGCTATATTTTGGAGAGATAGCATGATGAAGGAAGATTACAAGCTCTATGGAGATCTGTTTACATTTGACACAACTTATACTACAAATAGATACAATCTTATTTGTGCCCCAATAGTTGGCATTAATAATTATTGGAACACTGTCATGTTTGGTTGTGCTTTCATAGCAAATGAAAAAAAAGAAACATTTGTCTGGTTGCTTAAGTAGTTTAGAAAATCAATGGGAGGCAAAGAACCAAAATCAATATTTACAGACCAAGACCAAGCAATGTCAAATGCAATTGAAGAGGTATGATTATAAAATTCCATAACCAGTTCTTTTATAATATTTCTTATCTAGTATTTTATTTGTGCTATATAGTTCTAACAATAATTCAGACGTGCCATAACTTTACCCAGATGTCATTGGTGTTTATATCCAGAAACTACCAGATTGAATATCTAGTAGCTAGTCATTCTAAAGTATCTGGTTATTCAATATAAAGTTTCTTGGATATTCAATTTGGTAGTTTCTGGATATTCTTTTGGTAGTTTCGGATATTCAATTGTTAGTTTTACGGACATGGCCAAGGCCAAAGCCATGACAAAAAATTGGTCCATGAAAATTTATTGTATGTTAATATCCAAGCATATAATGTTAATATCCGAAACTTTATTATAATACGGGTATTTGAAGGGCGGACGAGGCATAGGCTATGTTTATGGCACATCCAACAAAATCTTTGTATTCCCACTTTGGACAATTGAAGACAAATGAAGATTTTAAAAAAGAATTTGATCATTGTTTAATGGGATGTACCGGTGAGAATGAATTTGAAAGATGTTGGGATTCAATGCTCGTGAAATACAATCTCGTTGAAAATTCCTGGTTCAAGCGTCTATATGGACTACGGGAGAAATGGTGCACAGCTTTAAGCACAAATTTCTTCTCAGATGGAATATTGTCATCCCAAAGAAGCGAGAGCACAAATCATGCCCTTTGTTTCAAAGCAAACGAAACACATCCCTCACTCGGTTCTTTGACATATTCAATGAAACAGGTTAAACGTTGGAGGAATCTTGAACAAGAGAAGGAATTTCAAGCATCAATCTCGGTCCCTCAACCAGACATGTATGGTGGTATCATAAAACAAGCGGTGAGGTATACACACCACAGATATTCAAGTTCTTTGAGATTGAGGTAAAACGAGCTTTCCCTGCTGTATACAAATTTGGATATGAAAGTGATAAAGATTGCAGATTCATACATGTTGCTCATGAGAAGTACCCAGATAAATATGAGAGTGTACTCTTTGTTAGGAATGATGAAAGTGTAACAGTTGTATGCAGCTGCAATCAGTTTACTACAGTCGGTTGGTTGTGCTTTCATTGCATAAAGGCGCTGAATTTGTCAAATGTCACAAGGATACCAGATATCTACATTGAAAAAAGGTGAACAAAGATGGCAAAAAAAGATGTATGGGACAAAGTCTATCAAGGAAAAGATATTACATCAACAGAGAAAAATGAATTCATTCCCTGGAAACAAAAGATGGCAATGAAATACCACAATCTGATGATGGCTTGTCATGAAAACAGAGCTGCAAAAAAGATACTGGAAGATGGGTTCAATAGAGACTCACTTCTTATACAACAATTGTTGTCAGAAAATCAACAGGATTGTAGATCTACGACAAGTGTTAATGATAGCGTTGGTTCAGAAAGTATAACAAGTGCTCCAGCTGTGATGGATCCAATTTGTGCAAATACAAAGGGCAGAAAACGAAAGCTAAAGACAAAGTTTGATAGAGGAAAGCCAACCACTGATGAGTTTGGTTCAAAAACACCAAATGAACATTTGATTTAATAGTTTTTAGATTGAAGTATAATTTATTATGTTGACTAGTAAATATTTTATATACAGATATTTGATGTTTTTATGTTCAGAAATGAAAGAAATTGATATCTAGAAATTGCTTATTGGCTTTGGCATTGACCTTGTCCTTGACCTTGATTTTGTACTTAGCCTTGGCCTTGACCATGGCCAAGTCCAAGGCCAAGGCCAATTATATATCCAGAAGTATGTGAATGTATATCCAGAAATGTGGTAGGTGCATATCCAGAAATTTTGTCATTGGCCTTGGCCTTGGCCAAGCCTTGGACTTAGACTTGGCCTTGGCCTTGCCATGGACAAGTTGGCCTTGGCCTTGAACTTGTCATGGATTTGGCCTTGGCCAAGTCCAAGTCCAAGTCCAAGGCCAATTCTATATCCAAAGTATGTGAATGTATATCCAGAAATGTGGTAGGTGCATATCCATAAATTGATTATTGGCTTTGGCATTGACCTTGATTTTTGGCCTTGGCCTTGGCCTTGGCCAAGTCTAAGTCCAAGGCCAATTCTATATCCAGAAGTATGTGAATGTATATCCAGAAATGTGGTAGGTGCATATCCAGAATTTGATGATAGTTTCTGGATATACATTTGTAAGTTTCTGGATATAGAATTGATAGTTTCTGGATATAGAATTGATAGTTTCTGGATATACTTTAATGGTCAAAAAAGCATTCAAACTTACTATTGAATTCAAAGAGTAATAAATGTGTACAGTTGGTAAGTGCATTGATATCCTGAAGTCCAAGGCCAAGGCCAAGTCCAAGGCCAAGGCTAAGTTCAAGGCCAATTAAAGTTTCTGGGTATTCAATATGGTTGTTTCTGGATATAAATTTTGATAGTTTCTGGATATTCAAATTAAGAGTTTCTGGATATAGAATTGATAGTTTCTAGATATTCATATTGAAAGTTTCTGGTTATACATTTTGATAGTTTCTGGATATTCAAATTAAGAGTTTCTGGATATTGAATTGATAGTTTCGGATATACTTTAATGGTCAAAAAGCATTCAAACTTACTATTGAATTCAAAGAGTAATAAATGTGTACGGTTGGTAAGTGCATTGAATTCATTGACCAACTTTTTGGCGGTTTCAAGTACTCGGCCTATATAAATCTGTCCAAAGGCAAGCATATACATCAAGTTCAAGAAAAATTCTACCTTTAATAATTTTTCTAGTGATGAACAAAGGCAAGGGAAATTACGGGAGCCAACTTTGGGTGATTCAAATGATGACAAAAGTTGGAAAATATACATGGTGTGCTACCAAAAATTCATCTATGGTCATCTTGTTGTTTTGCAGCCTTCTTCTGCAAATGGAACTCCCTCATTTCGTTGTCCATTGGAGCCATGTAATGGACACAATTGTAGGGATAAGGATTATGTGGGGATAGTCAATCATGCTCATGAGTTTGGTAACGCTCACAAAATTGATGAAGCTGCTAGGATTCACCACAAGGCTTTGGAAATGTATTTGGAATGTATTTTGAATGAATATGATCCAAAAAACAAATTGAATGACAACGTAGGTGATGATGGAGCAGGTGATAGTGGTAGTGTTTAATTGTACTAAATTCTGTTTTTAATATTGTTGTGTTTGATGTATTTTGTAATATAGGTGATGTATTATTATCTGTGACTGTTTTTGTTTGAAATTTGGCACTATTGAATCCATGACTATTTTTGTTTGAAATGTAGTTAACTATTGAATTCGTGACTGGATATTCATTTGTAAGTTTCTGGATATTCATTTTGATAAGTTTCCAAGTCTTTAATGGTCAAAAAAGCATTCAAACTTACTATTGAATTCAAAGAGTAATAAATGTGTACAGTTGGTAAGTGCATTGAATTCATTGAATTCAAAGAGTAATAAATGTAAGTGCATTGAATTCATTGAGCAACTTTTTTGACTGGTTTCAAGTACTCAGCCTATATAAATACCATACAACACCACTCCTACCATCACAACAAAAAAAATCAAATTTCTCAAAATGAATAACAACAACAACAACCAAGCTCAGCAGGACGAAAGTTCTGATTCTTATTTAGGGTTTCAGCCTGAGGAGGTTGAATATGTAGATGATAATGTCGATGTTTCGCCTAGGGTTAACAGAGAGTTTACCCTGGAGCAAAAAGTTGCAAGGCACAAGCGATCAATCCAAAATAGGCATTTTCCCCTCTATAATGGGGAAAATAAATTGCAATGCCCATTCTGCCCCCAGAGGAGCTTTCTAACAAGAACATTGACTTGGGACCAACTCTTTGTGCATGCTATTCATTTTGGATCTATTTCTTCGTATGGAGAAATATCCATGGAACAGCACATCGCACTAGAGCAGCATATGACAGAAGTCAATGATGGGAATTAGGGGATGTTGATGTTTGTTCTTGTTGCTGTTGTTGTTCTTGCTCCTCCCCTTGTTGCAGTTGTTCTTGTTGTTATTGTTGGTTTTTTTTTTTGTAATTATATTTAAAATAATTTACTTAGTTTGTTTTCTTTCTTAAATTTTATATTTCCTGTTTAATTTAATAATTTCTGGATATACATTTTGATTGTTTCTGGATATACATTCTGATACTTCTATCAATTCTATATCTAGAAACTATCAATTCTATATCCAGAAACTATCAAAAAGTATATCCAGAAACTATCAAAAAGTATATCCAGAAACTTACAAATGTATATCCAGAAACTATCAATATGAATATCCAGAAACTATCAATTTTATATCCAGAAACTCTTAATTTGAATATCCAGAAACTAACAAAATGTATATCCAGAAACAACCATATTGAATATCCAGAAACTTTAATTGGCCTTGGTCATGGATATATCCAGAAATACCATAAAGTATATCCAGAAATACCATAAAGTATATTCAGAAATTACTATGGCCATGGCATAGGCCTTGGCCTTGGTCATGGATATATCCAGAAATACCATAAAGTATATCCAGAAATACCATAAAGTATATCCAAAAATTACTTTGGCCATGGCATAGGCCTTGGCCTTAACCTAGGCCTTGGTCATGGATATATCCAAAAATACCATAAAGTATATCCAGAAATTTTCAATATGATATCCAGAAACTATCAAAATGTATATCCAGAAACTATAAAAATGTATATCCAGAAACTTACAAAAAAGTATAACCAGAAACTTTCAATATGAATATCCAGAAACTATCAATTCAATATCCAGATACTCTTAATTTGAATATCCAGAAACTCTTAAATTGAATATCCACTAAAGTACATTAATTACATCACTAAATCAGATTCCTAATTACATAATTATATTCATCTATGAATCTTGTACATTACTTTGTTCTTCTGTTCTTTTTGTTTTCTTCTCTTTTTCAAAAGTGTTTGCCTGAATCATTAACTTATGCTTATCTTTGTTCAATTGACTAAGCAAAAGTGTTGAAAGAATTTTAGCTCGTAGACGAATCCTTTGTTTATCCTACAAAGTAAAAAAAAAATTGTTAAAACATATATATACAAACTCATATAATATAAATATGAATAAAAAAAACTTTAATAGTACCTGACATAACTCAGGGCATGAGTACTTTGATTCTTGAAAATCATTCATCTCAGACATCACATAAACTCCGCAATCATGGTTAACTTCATTTTCTTTAAGAACCCAATCACATTCCATGCATTCAAATTTATATGATTTTTTGCCTTCAAAATCATTATAACATCGATGACCAATCTTTTTCAAAAAAGCTTTCATAGGCACATACTGAAAAAATTTTAAGTATAAAATATTAGATAACCAATGAAAACAAAAATGAAAAATATAAAACTGCTTTCGTAAGATTCAAAACATATACCAATGCTTTCGTAAGTTTCACAACTTCAGCTGCTTTTGCTTCATTCATTGAAAGGTTGTCAAAATAGTGAATGGATTTTGAAGCCATGTTGTACACATATAGTGTAAAGTGCCCACTTTTACTGCTTCCCTTAAACTATGGGATAAAAAACTACAAAAAAATAAGTATATCCAGAAATATATTAGGTGACTATCCAGAAATTTCTTATTTGTCTTGGACATGGCTAAATCCATGGCATTGGCCATGGCATAGGCCTTGGCCTTGGCCTAGGCCTTGGTCATGGATATATCCAGAAATACCATAAAGTATATCCAGAAATACCATAAAGTATATCCAAAAATTACTATGTCCATGGCATAGGCCTTGGCCTTGGCCTTGGCCTAGGCCTTGGTCATGGATATATCCAGAAATACCATAAAGTATATCCAGAAATACAATAATGTATATCCAAAAATTACTTTGGCCATGGCATAGGCCTTGGCCTTAGCCTAGGCCTTGGTCATGGATATATCCAGAAATACCATAAAGTATATCCAGAAATTTTCAATATGATATCCAGAAATGTATTGACAAATGAAAATACATACCAGAACTACTTCTTTCAGATCCATTAGATTCCCATCGACATTAACATCATTTTTTCCAATACAAAAAAGTTTGAAGCATTTCTGGAGCACCAATACGAGCATTGCAAGAACGTTTCGCCCAAGTAGCCTGTTAATATAAATGATAACAATATCTTAAAGAAATTTCATGGATATATACACTGCAATCGATATATACTTATAAGTTGTTGAAAAAAGTAAACTTACAGAATGGTCAACACCAAACATAAATCTCTTCATTACACCCTTTTTATGCTCCAGCTTGTTCAACAACATTGCCCAAGCATTCACAATTACACCTGTGATATCTGTATCTTCTCTCATACTCAAAATATAAATGCGCTTCCGGTCAATGAGATCATTAAACTGAAAAAAAGCACTGAAAAAATAATATTAGAATTTGAATGCCATATTTAATTTCAACTGTAATAATATTGAAATAAAAACGGGATATTACTTTTTTGACTCTGGAAGAATCAATTTTGAGAAGCAATAATCAACCACTTCCATCTTTAGCTTTGGCATACCAATCATTACTTCCTTATTCTTCACCATAAATTCAGATGAAAGAATAATCTCACCATTAACAGCTTCCAAATCCACTTCATCTAACATCTTATCAAACTTCTCACCATTAACACAATGTTGAGAAATTTTACCAACCAAATTATCAATATCACCCAAAATTTGTGAAGAAAATTCTTCTTCCACGTCAACTTCCTTGATAACAGACATAGGCTCAATCGTTGGTTTT
This sequence comes from Adenophora triphylla var. japonica, assembly GCA_022495995.1. Taxonomy (NCBI): domain Eukaryota; kingdom Viridiplantae; phylum Streptophyta; class Magnoliopsida; order Asterales; family Campanulaceae; genus Adenophora; species Adenophora triphylla. The sequence goes on from JAFEMH010002875.1 coordinate 255,627, forward strand.
TTAAACAGATGGGAATCAGTAACTTGATCCTCTGTATTAAGCCTAGCTATTTGATGCTCTGCAGATTGATCTTCAGTTGGTTGAGCAACATTGGTAACATCTTGATCCCCATCATGCTCATGCAGATATCTGTCATCAAAATCCTAAAATTTGTCAACATTATCATCAGACGCTGTACGCTCAGATTCTTGACTCTGTGATAAAATCCTAAATGTTGGCAATGGTCCAACCTTCCCTTTCTCCTTAAGCTCAACTTTTGAAGTTTTCAAATTATCAATAATATCATCAATATAATCAAAAACCTGACTTCCCCAAGGTTGACTATCACCAACAAAATCCTCCTCTTCAACAGATCCTTTCTCAACATCATCATTATTAACTTTTTCTTTCTCCTTCTCAATTTTTGAAATCCTTGCAATATGAGCATTGATAGCAACTTTAATATCATTGTGAAATATTTCCAGTGACTCTTTAACAGAATCCAAAACTTCTGGAACATTTTCACTTGCAGGATGATATGTAGGATGACTTACATCGTCAACAAAAGGAGCAACATCAATCAGCAATCCAATTTGTCCTTCATCTAAATCATCCTCATAGCTCATAATAGGATAAACATTATCCAAATAAAGTACTCCACCCCAACCAATTTTAGCTTCATTCCCAGCCCTACCAGAAATTTTCTTTTGAGTCCAATGTTGAATCAAAGGACGTGCAGTTGGTTCATGTTTACTCAAATATGGAAATCTATGAAAGTAAGCTATTAAAAGAATTGTCACACAACCACTACAACACCTCACTTTACTGCCAGAAGAAGCCTTAAACTTCCTAACACCATCAGATATCTTAGTCAATACAAACTGGCACCAATCAAACTTTTTAATTTGAGTAACATCTTCAACCAATGCCAACAAAGAACAGTCAACAGCCTTTGTTACTACTGGTGCAAGAAAGAAACTGACAGCAAACAAGACATAGAAGCGTTTAAACTCATCACCTCCATTATGTAGTTCTTTGATGCGTTCACCAAGCAGACGGGCTGGAATACCATCTTTAACTTTCCCAAAAGTATTTTTGTATCGTGCGCTCAACTCTTTGTCAATACCTATTGAACAATTTATCTTCTCTTTTTTTAAATTCCTAGGAAGACAAAGAATATCAAAAACATCATTTGTTGTTATATAATACTTGTTATGTTTCATTCTCTGAATTAAGCTTCCCGAATCAAATCTTTCCATAATATATTTCACAATTCCCCCTGTTGGCAATCTATTCAACTTAAGTTCTAATAGCCCACCAAAACCTATAGATTTAACATCATCTTTCTGAGCAGGGGTTAAACCAAGATCAATAAGCCTTTCTGGGACACATCAATGTTCAAATGCCCGTTTCTTACCACTTTCAACCACATCCACTGTTGATTTCTTATTTGACTTCTTAACTTGACCTTCAATTAATTGATTTTTCTTATGCTTCTTACTACCTTCACTTTTATTTAAATCTGCAGCTACAAAACATAAAAAAAAAAACAAAACAAAAATCAAGAGGATATCCAGAAATAAATGAAATGAATATCCAGAAACTATCAAAATGCATATCCAGAAACTACACAAATGAATATTCAGAAACTTTCAAAATGATATCCAGAAAATATCCACAAATGAATATCTAGAAACATACAAATGAATATCCAGAAACAAGCAAATGAATATCCAGAAACAAACAATTGAATATCCAGAAACTTTCAAAATGATATCCAGAAAATATCCACAAACAAATAAAAAGGTTCTGGATATCAATTAAAAAGGTTCTGGATATAAATTAAAAAGCTTCTGGATATCAATTAAAAAGGTTATGGATATCAATTAAAAAGGTTCTGGATATAAATTAAAAAGCTTCTGGATATCCTTTCAAAAGGTTCTGGATATCATTTCAAAAGGTTCTGGATATCATTTAAAAAGGTTCTGGATACCCGTTTCTCCATGGGCCAAGATCATGGCCAATACAAAATTTCTGGATATCCTTCAAAAGGTTTTGGATATCCTTTCAAAAAGTTCTGGATATCCAGAACATTGAATGTTGATATCCAGAATTTCAGAATTCACTCAATTGCTCATCAGAACTCTAAGAAACATCAGTGGGCAATTAAACATGACGAAAATTATGAATTAAAAGCCAAGAGACAATACTAAGTAGAATGGTAAATCGTTAAACATAAAACACAAAATCGATACACAAAAATTGAAAATTTCAAACTAAAACACATTGTTAAAGTCATATACAGATGAGTATGCTTAATATATCCAGAAATTTATGAAAATTCGAACCAAAACAATAATAACATGTGAACTCACAATCGGATTTTCGCTTGCTCCTGATTTCATCAACTGGATTTCCCATAATTCCTTCGATTGCTACTGATTTCGCTTGCTACTGATTTCTGGATATAGTTTCTGGATATTCAACTGGAGTTCGCTTGCTACTGATTTCGTTTTGGTATTAAAATTAGGGCAAACGGGTTTTAATTAAACCGGTTAAGAAACTGGTTCGTTAAACGTTCAATTAAACCCGTTAATAAACCGGTTAAGAAACACGATTCTCCTTAGTGCTAAGGAGAAACACGTTTCTCCTTAGATTTTGGCTTTATTCATTTAATGTTTGGAGATTAATTATTCTGGTTAATAATATTTATTGAGGTTAGACTGCTCTGGATTCCTTTGATTATTGATAAACGTTTCAAGTGTATAATGGTTGGATTGTAAAGTAAGACTATTGCAAGCTTTTAAGGTTTCTTTATGAGCATGTGGTCGTTGCCATGCCCTTGGCACATGCCTCCGGTACGGGGCGTGACAATAACAACATTCACAATATCCATAATTCAAATGAAAATTAAGTAAAGAGAGAACTCACACTATAACAATTTGTTCGGATCAATTCGTTAAAATTAATTCTGATGTACTTCATCAGTCTCAAAATGAATATCCCAAAAAAATATTAAATTTGTTCGTGATCAAAAGTAAATTTAAATATTTTTTGAACATTTATTTTGAGACGGAGGGGGTATACTGTTTCGATAGGGAAATTCCTGCTCTTTATTTGAGGAATATTAGCAGTCGCATGATGATGGAATACGTTGAAGGCTCCAACCAAAAAATTCAAACCCACAAGCACAATCTAACCTAAAAACAATCACGTCAACTTTTAAAGGAACCGATAATAATTAACGAAATATATAGATATTTCTTCATATTTTAAAATAGGTAATCTTATCACAAATCTAAATAATCTTACTGTGTAATGATTAATTTGAAATTCTAAAATATGTAAATTGAATTACTTGATTTTAAAAAATTAAATTGATCCACTTGAGTCATCTTATCGTAGACTGCTACGTGGAATTCCACGTCATAAAGCCACGTGGCAAGCTATGTACGAATAGAAAATGACTCTACTTTAATATTATATATAGACAAGGGAATTGTTGAATACACCCCTACATTATTATTGATTATAGTTGTAATCTATTATTAGTACAACATGATAAAGTGAAAAATGGGTGTGTTCAATAATGTTTATTGTTTAAAACACTTTGTTAACTTATTAACAAAATGTGGTGTGTTTCAGGAATATAATTGACGAAATAGTGATAAAAAAAGGAGTTATTGAAATTACGGGGTGGATGATATATTTTTGAAATAAGGCCATTACGTTTTCCGTCCACTTCGTTAACTTCCGTCCAATTTTCTTAACGCCCATCCAAAAATGCTTTATATTGCCACAAAATGTTAACATGAGAAGTGAAATTACCAAAGGTTATACGTTGGTAGTCACATTACAACTCACGTGAAACTTAAGGGCACTAATGTGGCATTTGCATTTGCCAAATGCCAACTATTGATCTATAATGAAACTTGGACTTCTTAATTCTATGTTTGTTCATTGTTTTTCCTGTACTCTCTGCATCTACTACCCTAATGCCATTACATAACTTTTTGTTTGTTTTATATATTCCTTTTTTTTTTTTTTACTTTCTATTGAGTTCCCTGTGAAGTGGGTGTGGATAAGAATGCTAGCCACTAACCAGTGGAACACATAATTTTGATGTTGATTTTGGTAAGCAACATTGAACATTCAAGATGGAGTATCAAAATGAGCATCTTTGGATTCATTTTGGTCTATTTTGTTGGAAAATTTAGCTTAATTAATCTAATTTCCATGGTTGTTTGTGGTATGGAAGTCCATAGTTATATGACATTGGGACTTGGTTGGTTTTGGACTTAATTTTGGACAAAGAAAATCTCGGGTCTAGTCTGCGTAGGTGCGCGGTAGCACCACCCTTGAGGGCGGCCGCGCTGGACGTACGAGAGGACTGCCAGATTTGTCTGCATAAGGGCGCGGTCGCACTGAGCCCGATCGCGGCCGCGCTCGTGCCGCGGACAGGATTTTCTTGGGCCGAAATTAAGGCAGTTTTTGGGTTTCCTTCAAACTCTAAAACCTAATTGACATACCTATAAATACTAAGACTTTCTCCAGCCATTTTTGATGATGAAAATACAAGAGAGAAAACCAAAAATCTCTAAGGTTATTTCATTGGTCAATTACTCCCTGTCGTTAGATATCTGTTCGTGAGATTCAAGGCGACTGGAATAGGACCGCCGGTGATTACATACCTGTGTGCAAAGTTTCTTGGTACGTAATCCGAGATCGTTTTATCCTCGGAGGAATTTGCCTGTACCTGAGTTGCACCAATTGGGGGCAATATTTTCTCTTAGGACAGTCTTCCTAAGGCGACTCGATCTACCCGATAAGTTTTTCTAAATCTCTCTGATTTCTTACTTTGTAAAGATTGATTTTAGATGCTTATGTTACTATGTGTTGATTCACTGCAATCGCTACAAATAAACTGTCAAATGCATGATTGCCCTTATGTGATTATTTGCTTAATCTGCTTGTTGTGCAATTTATATTCCAACAGTCTAAGAGAAAATAATAATCATGTTATTTGTTGATTGTAGTTGATTCGATATGATCCAGATTTGTCCGTATAATCATTGAACTTGAAAGATTAATTCTTTGTACAAGTAATTTAATATATTTGAAGAATATGTTAAATTGTAATGATTATTATATGTGGTCAAATCTCTTATGCTTGTAATTGATGATTCTAGGTAATATGAAACGGTGAAAATTAGTGCAAGTAAATAATTGGGCTAATCAAAGAAAATATAATAATTGGTGCTCTAGATTGTTAATTTTGTGCTGTTGTAGTAAAAATTAGTTGTAAAGGTTCATGAAATCTGAATCCTACTAATTTTTATATATGAACAAAATATCTCATGGATCATCATGCTGATTGAGATCAAGTTTTGAGTTATTTAGATCATGAGCATAAAACAGATCTAATACCATTTGTATATTTATTGATTGATCTAAAAGTTATTTGAATGTTCGGAAAAATCGTTGGTTTCAACCTTGTTGAATGAGATTTCGGATACACCCAAATCTTTTGGGAAGTATTATTTAAACGCACTAATTGATGAGTTAGAAAATTAGTACTATATTAACGATGTTATTATGAAAAGTACTATTTATCTAATTTCGTGTTATGATTTCATTTACTTGAAAAAATCAATAACTGAATAAGCAGATGAGAGAAGTCTTGATCATTCTTGTTGTACTCTAATAAATACTTCAAGAGAATTTTGGGGAAAATTCGGTACAGTCATTTTGTTTGAGATTATTCAATTAAATTGGAGTATTCAGTGTATGACACATTTGTAGTATTGATAATTAGAGTTGTACAATAACGTTCTTGTAGCTTTATTCAACCTAATATTAATTATCTTGATAAGTAAAGTGACAAAGTAAAATACATGAGACGGAACGGAAAAACTGTAGTTTACTTTACTAGTCTCAAAATTTATAATTACTTATGAGTCGCTTAAGTAGTTAGTAAATATATGAGTAAGAGTACACCTCTTTAAAGTCAAACACTTTCATATATTTACAACTTGAAATTGAAGATTAATGACAATGAGAAATATCAAGTGTTGTTGCAGGACTCATAAACTAATGTGTGAATCTAAAAGTGTTTTTAGTGCTCATTCGTGTAATGTAGTAAGTGCATCACTATATTTCTAAGTGTCATAAAATCTCTGAAATGACTCATATTCAATTGTAGAATATTTTGAGTGGTTAGGTAAAGAAAAACAAATGTTGCTTTTCTTGTGAAGTTGTATTTTGCTGTCTTGCAGTACTTGTCTGATGCCTGTGATTAACTTAGTAGTTGAATGTGATATTTATCTGAGAATAAAGTTTAATTATCTCGATTTGATGGCTAAATCGTTTGTGAACGGCAGGTTAACCATGAAGTTTTAAATTATGTATCTATCATGAATGATTAATTTAAATTTGGTTATAATGACCTAGATAATTTAAATTGTGTCTCATCATGTTTAGTTAATTTAAATTGGGTTATGATCCTTATATGATTTAAATTATGTTTCCATCACGGATAAGTAATTTAAATTGGTGTATGATGCTATTAATTGAAAGTCTCAAATTTCTATGAATTGGTGAATTGTAACTTAGTTAAGAGAACGTGTTCTCTTATGAAATTGAATCACCTTGCTCATTGTTAGCTAATTTGTGTGACTATTAATAGTACGATACTTGACATGTAAAATATGTTGTCACTTTATTGGTTGCAGGCTTAGACCTCTCTATAGCTATTTAATTGTAAATTAAAGTGCTAAATAAAGTTTTTGTTACAAAGCTCAGTTAAAACTAATAAGAAACTTATATTGGTTATAATCTCATGAAGCGGATGTAAGTCTAACTTTGATGTGAATCTGTTCAAAAGCCTTTGAATCAGTTCATAGTAAGACTTTTCCAATTACTCAAAATTATTATGAGATGGTGCATGAGAAAATTGCTACTTAAAGGGTTACAGTAGTAGTTTGTCTTTAAAGTTGGAAATTACCAAAGTAATACTTTAAAAGAATCTTTGAATTTGGCTTGCCTTATTCCGCAAAGGATATATCTTAAGTATTTGAGTGGTAGTAACTCAAACTTTGAAAAGATGATGTTTTAGCTTGACTATCTTTTGCAATGTGGGGGTACTTCTCGCGAGTACGTATTTCACATAAAAAGATAAAAGCTAAAATTGTAAGAAATACTACTATTAGTAAAACCTTTTAGGATGGGTGATAGCAATGTACTTGAAAGATTTTAATTCTAAAATTCTTGGTATATTGGCTAACATGTGAATTTTCTCCTATTCTATGTTCTAAGAAGAAGTTCCTCTCATATAATTAGAGTTGATACCGGTCTCACTCTTACATTTGATCTTTATGTTATCATGCAAAGATGACAAATGTGGGGGTAAATCCATGAAGTTCTAACTTTGCAAGTTAGATGAATTTAGAAGAAGTATTAAATTTAAAATTGCTAAGGATAGTGAAAAGTAATTTAAAAAAATTGCTTTTAATGACTATCAAGTGCGTGTTTGAAATTTAAGGATGCTTCGAGAGTAAGATAATTTGTATGGTCTCTATATGAGCAAATGCAAATTAGTTGACTCACTTCTAATTACCTACGAATGGATTAAATGAGAAGGTTTATATCTAGTTAAGATTTTTAACCATGACAATGTTTAAGACTAGTTGGTTGTGAAAGGGTACTAGCAAATATAAGAAATAGATAACGTCAACTTTCTTGAGTCACTATTAATTGCAATTTTCTTGTGTAAAATATTTGACTGAGTATATGTTTTGAAAATCCATCTAATGGATGTTATTTTTTCTTCTATTATATATAGAGAATAAATAATTTTATACGGTTCAGTCAAAGTCAATGAATTTTGTAATTAATAAGTGGCATGTTGTAATTTTCTGTCGTGTTAAACCTTTTTACATGTGGTGAAATAATTCTCATGAAATATTTCCTTGTTAGCTTTGTATGTATGAATTTTGGTGAACTTGGTCTATTGCAAAATAATGTTGATAAGTGTATTGTCTATGGCGTAAACTTGTTTGCATTGATTTGGTTGAAAATTAATTGAGATAAATTAATGTTTATCCGTCATTTTTGAGTAGTAAGTTTGGAATTAAGGATGAGAACCATTAATGAGATTCTTGGCTTCAAACTGATCATTTGAAGTGGTAAATTTTCACAAGATAATTACATATTACTATTGAGAAAATTAGAATCGTTAAAAGGTTATATGTTTCCTTAATTAACTTTCTATTAGAATGTGATTTATCTAAATGATGATATTATCAGATATCTTGGGATTTGATGTATCTTGGAGATTTAATTGTTTTAGAGAAGCGTCTCTAATTGTATTAAATTATAAAGATACATTAATCGACCAAGTAGAGTTCTTGGTGGAGCTCTTGTTTAAGTATTTCAAAATACTTGAAGGAAATCGTTTTTTCCTTGTGCTATATATTGATTAATCTCAATATAAGCTAAATTGGTTAATGGTTGTAATGATCATTAATGAATATACTTGCTTCTAGCTATCTTGAGCGATGGGCCCGTCGTGTGAAGATATATTGAACAAATCTATTGGAATGAAACTCGCTTCATTGAGTTGATCTACTTATTATTAGTACTTGCTAGTAGGATAAAGTTGAATGGTCTAATTGACTTAAAGTCTGTATTTAGCCATGATCAACTAAATCTACTTTTAAATAGTTTTGACAAAATTATCAAAATTATAAGTGTGTGAATAATAAGAAATTACTTGACACATCCAAGTTAGATTGAAATCTATAAGGGATTGTAGGTGATAGTTGTTGGTTATGATGGTACCAAGGATAACACAACTAACCTTATAAAACTAAAGAACTTGAATTAGTTCTTGTTTATAATATCTAGATTGGGGATGGGTCTGAACCCCGTCTGATTCATACGCAGTAGCAACCCAATCTATCTGAGTGGAGATCCCACAAAGAAGATTCAATGTGGTAATAACAAGTTGTGGGGTGAATCGGAGCACTTTAAATAGATTGACATGTTACATGTCTGAGTCTATCCCCTGAATAATCTGGATGGTGCTCATTACTGCAAATAAAACAAAAGTTTGAAACTTTGAATGGGATCAAAGTCTTTTAGACAAGATGTTAGCAGTACACCTTTTGAGATGCCCAGCTAAGTGAGTGTTGTTGTTGGCCGCAACTAGAGGAATTTGGGTTATTCCTTGAAAGCACTCATGATAGAGGATCGGGACGCACGACTTATAAGCGTCAAGTGTTCGATAGAGGGCCTATCATAGCTTTTGTCGTGTTTGTTCCTAACAAAGGTCTCTACATCCAAAGGCATCAGATTCAAGACACCCGTTCATCTGGTCCTGTGGGGGTTTGCGTTGGATAACATAGGTAGTGGTTCAAGCCGGAAGGTACCATTACTAAAAGCGTGGCAATGGGTAATCTGTAAACGTCATATCTCTATGAACTTGTGGGGGATTGTTGGAAAATTTAGCTTAATTAAGCTAATTTCCATGGTTGTTTGTGGTATGGAAGTCCATATTTATATGACATTGGGACTTGGTTGGTTTTGGACTTAATTTTGGACAAAGAAAATCTCGGGTCTAGTCAACGTAGGTGCGCGGTAGCGCCACCCTTGAGGGCGGCCGCACTGGACGTACGAGAGGACTGCCAGATTTGTCTGCATAAGGGCGCGGTCGCACTGAGCCCGATCGCGGCCGCGCTCGTGCCGCGGACAGGATTTTCTTGGGCCGAAATTAAGGCAGTTTTTGGGTTTCCTTCAAACTCTAAAACCTAATTGACATACCTATAAATACTAAGACTTTCTCCAGCCATTTTTGATGATGAAAATACAAGAGAGAAAACCAAAAATCTCTAAGGTTATTTCATTGGTCAATTACTCCCTGTCGTTAGAGATCTGTTCGTGAGATTCAAGGCGACTGAGATAGGACCGTCGGTGATTACATACCTGTGTGCAAAGTTTCTTGGTACGTAATCTGAGATCGTTTTATCCTCGGAGGAATTTGCCTGTACCTGAGTTGCACCAATTGGGGGCAATATTTTCTCTTAGGACAGTCTTCCTAAGGCGACTCGATCTACCCAATAAGTTTTTCTAAATCTCTCTGATTTCTTACTTTGTAAAGATTGATTTTAGATGCTTGTGTTACTATGTGTTGATTCACTGCAATCACTACAATTAAACTGTCAAATGCATGATTGCCCTTATGTGATTATTTGCTTAATCTGCTTGTTGTGCAATTTATATTCCAACATATTTATGATCCAACAATCGATTTAGATGTTTGTTGGTATTGTTTTTGCCGTTACAAAGTCACATACATTTATTATTTTATTTCATTGTGATTGATTTATTGAGCTCCTAGTTACTAGCAGCCATTGATGTAATTGTTGAGTATGTCCGAAGCATGAATGAATTGTTGAAACTTGTAAGCATCCCCTTTTAAATGAAATTTTGTGCACCAAATATATCAAAAGATATGTAGAAGGGTCCTGAAGAACTTTGTCATCTGCAAATTATTTGGCATCTTTTTTAATGATTGCAAGGTTTTCTGCAGGTGAACCGGATCAGGCAACTTCCACAGGATAGCAAGATAGTCGCTACGCATACAGACAGTCCTGATGTATGCATTTACTTTATACATTATTTTTTTCATTTTCTTACTTTTCAACATTTAGTTGGTTTGATGTTTAGTCTGTGGATATGCATTAATGTTCTTAGAATATTCAAACCAGGTCCTCATTTGGGATGTCGAGACTCAACCCAATCGTCATGCTGTTTTGGGAGCTTCAGAGTCTCGTCCTGATTTGGTGAGTCTGCTGCACTGCTGTATCGTATTGAGCCATGTTCATCTATGCTTGTTTTTATAAATGCCACTTTCTGACATGGTAGTAATTGTTGGACAGGTTCTCCCTGTCTAGGAGCCGATATGATGTATTGAGGATGAGCCCTCTTGGAGATCAAATGGAGGATAAAGTGGTAAATACCTCAAATTATTACTCGAGTTTTCTCTCAGAGATATGATAAACCTAATTGTTTGTAGATGGTTTTGGGAGTACTGTGACTGAGTCATGCTATTGTTTCTGCATGTATGGTGGTGTGCAGATGGTGTCCGAGTTAAGAAGACCCTCTCCAAATAGGAAATCAAATGGAACACCCATAAAGATGCTCATAGCTCAAGAAATGCCAAAAGAAGTGGAATCTAAGCATCATCCATTATCGCATAGCTCTCGATCTTTATAGAAGCCATATTTGACATTGTTCATAAGGGAGCACGTTGTCTTCATTCTTGATGCCTATTAATTAGACTGCGACATTCTTTGGTTTGTTTAAAATTTTTGTCAAAGTTTCATGTCGTGCGACGGGCGTTAGACTAGTTAGTTTATAACTCTTGTGGATGATTGTAAGAATTATTATTGGTGTAATAAATGAAAGGTTGATTGTTATTGTTGATTGAAATGTTTTTTAGTTCATATTGATTTTTATTTATTTGATTTCTTGGTTATAAATCATATAATTTGAAATAGGTGCAGCAGGAAAAAAAATAAAAATAAAATACAAAATAAAAAATAAAAAATAGCCTTAGATAGCGTTTTTTTAAGCGCTATCTAAGCTTGCTTTTTGTAAAAAAATTGCTTATATAGCACTTAAAAAACGCTACCTAAGATGATTTTTGAAAATAAAAAAATTGCTTAGATAGCGCTTTTTAAAAGCGCTATCTAAGTGCATGAGCTTATGTAGCGCATAATAAGCGCTATGCTAAATTGCATAGCGGTAGCTTAGATAGTGCTTATAAGCGCTATCTAAGCTCAAATCTCTACTAGTGCAAAAAAATCAATCCAAGTAAAAAATTCTAATAACAATTCTAACAATTCTAATAACAAGTAAAATATATTTTTGCTATTAAAATATAGTGAGCACCACTAAGTAAAAAAAATAACAAGTACTCCCTCCGTCCAGTTACATACTTCACACTTTCTATTTTGGGCGTTCAATTACATACTTCACACTTTGTCTCCTACATTATTTTAATTCTCACAACACCATTATAATTTACTATTCCCTCCACTCATTCTCTCTCCTATTTTACTTTTACACTCACAACATTATATCATTATTTTTTTTCTTAATCCACGCGTGAACAGTAACTGTGAAGTATTAACTTGGACGGAGGGAGTATATAATAGAAAAATATGAATTTACACTTACAATTTTTTAATAATCAAAATGTTGAATGACAAAATCAAGGTTTTGGCTCTTGTTTCTTCTTCCTCTCCTCTCCTTGCTTGTCTTGTTTCTTCTTCCTCTCCCCTTGCCGGCAGCTGGACCGAAAGAAAAGGGTTTGTTTTGTTTGTGTTTGATGAAGACAAACTGAAGGGTTTTTTATTTTAAATTAAACTCGCTACACGGTGTAGTGAGTTTGACTTAGGCCGGTCAAACTCGCTACACGGTGTAGCGAGTTTTGGTTAATTAATAGCCCTAATTAAATTCTTAACTATCCGTCTTAATTACACATAACTCGCTACACGGTGTAGCGAGTTTGACCAGCCGAAGTCAAACTCGCTACACGGTGTAGCGAGTTTAAAAAAAATGACATTTTGGGCAAAAGTTTGAACAGTAAGTCATTTTGGGAATTAAAAAAGTAAAAAGGTATTATTTGAGAAAAAATTCTATAGGAGAGTCTTTATTTGATTCCTCATTGTGCCACATGAAATTATGATGGAATTATGACATGAAATTCCATATGTGGCATCCTCGCATTGACTTAATCACACATGCATGAGAGTAAAAAGATCAATCTTAGCCATATTGTTTAGAAAATCAAATATATGACTGAGCTACAATTACTGATGATATAGTTATTTTTTGTTATTTAGCTACAGATTAAGATAAAAAAATAGGAGATTGAATTTAAATTTTCGAATTTGAAATTCTGAATCAAAAATAAGTCTTAGCCATATTGTGACATTTTTTATCATCCTAGATTATCTTCCTCGATTCATACCAAAGAAATCAGAAATGGCATATAGAAATTTGTGCTTCATATTTGTGCACGTTAAATTCTGCGTAGCAAGATTATCTGCTTCAGTTTTATGGATATGGTGCAACTTATTCATCGAGGGCATAGCAGGCTTCATCGTGGCCTCTTGCAAACCTGCACACATTCATTGTTTTAGAACCCACCCTTTTGGGGATGAGGGAGAGAGCCACTACATGAAGCAATAGGTCCATGTGGATATATTCTTCTGTATAGTGCAAGTGATATGGCATTAACTTACCCTGTGTTTGTTCCCTCATTTAGATACTGCATACTTCCTCCGTTCCAAAACGAATGTAAAAAAAAAAAAATCAAATTTACTCTTAATCAATAGCAAATTTGGTTATTTTTTTAAACAATCATTATAGGATGGAGGGAGTACTATATTTACTTTTTTTTATTTTATTTTAATATTCCTCTGGGTATGTTTGCTCGGGGTAATAATCCTTTTCTTTGTGATCAGTCACGAATTTAATTCATTTTCTCTGATTAGGCGATTGGTCACCAATTGACCACTTTAGAAATGAGATCTCTCTTTAAAGTCGATGTACTGTACTACTTCAATTTTATTCCTCTACAACTTTTGCGAAGGAAATGTTGGAAGTATGAATTGCAGTAGCTTGATTATGTTGCCACCTTGATCAGTAGTGAATTACCCATTTTTATGTGCATGGTAATTTTATTATGATGAGAATTTCTTTGATAGATGAATATCTAATAATATTATATTGTATAAGTATTTTATCTTTCATACAACTTCTACCAAGGGAACGCAGAAAAAACACATATATGATGGCCAGGCTGTAAAGAAAATATATACTCCCTCCGTCCCACAATACTTGACACACATTTCTATTTTGGGCGTCCCACTGATAAGTCACACTTCCTAAAATGGCAAAGAATCTTTACTATTCCCTCCACTCATTCTCTCTCCTACATTATTTTAATACTCACAACACCATTATAATTTACTATTCTCTCCACTCATTCTCTCTCCTACTTAACTATCTACACTCACAACACATCAACCTTTTTACTTTTTCCTTAATTCCCGTGCGGAACAGTAACTGTGTCAAGTATTACGGGACGGAGGGAGTAAGCACCATCCGAAGAATCTAGCAAGATACTATCAGTTGCAAAACGGGCTAAGTTTCTTTAAATGTTCAAAGAATAAAGGCATGACCAAATTCTTGTATCTTTATTTTTTGTAATATGTGGAAATTCTATGTCAGATATGTCAAATGTTTATACAAGTTATGAAGATGAGTTATTATTCAACTAAAATACTCATTTTTTTCCTTATTGTGATAATTATACAGGCACATGCACCTACTGAAGCCAATATACCAGGCATCTGCTCTAAGACTTATTACTTATTATTATGATTGTTTCTGGGAGGAGGGAAGAGGAGAAAGGGAGAGCTCATAGTGTGCTGGGAAGCATACCATGGGGAATTTTTGGTTTTGTAGTAGAGAATGTTAAGAAAATGATGATGATGAAAACATGGGATACCATTTTTGAAGAAAAAGAGAGGCTTTGATAGTTTAATTAGGTTTTTGTTAATTTTATAACATTTTTGGACGACGTTAGTGCACCAGGCAAAAATGATTGCGTATTGTTAGGACCTAACTATGTAAACCACATAGTTATACAGGGTTTTGACAAAGAAATATATCCTATCCAATGTTATCTGACAGCCAAGATAACATTGGATATTGGACAGCCATGACTCTTCTGCTCAACCCTTATATCAACTGGACAGCAATGATGTAATGATCAAACACCTAGAAAAATCACATAAATCAGTGGATATATGTACAAAGGATCACTACATAATCATCAAACACAAATCCTTGTCTCCTAAACCTGCAAACACTAAAGACTTAGCCTGACAGCTAAGGTTCTCAATAGCAGAGGTCTCAACCCACTGACAGCTATGATCTTCAACATCAACAGCAGTGAAGCATTCCTGTGATGATCAAGATGTGCCTTGCCCAATCTCTCCATTCAGATGTTGCCAGCTCATCTCCATGAAGATTACATAAAATGATTGTAGATTTACAGCCTGTTATTATTCCGTCATCAAGGCTCTAAATGCAAACACTATTTCACCCATTTGCATTTACTCCTTTGTCTCCTCCAACGGCTATATTCCAGCCTATAAAAGGAAACTCTCAAGACTGAAGACAACACCCCCAACATACACAACCTTTACAACCTCTACTTCAACCTTCCACACCTGCAAACCCTGCAATCAACATTCAAAAATATCTGAGACACTTGTAACTGAATTCAGGTGTATAAACTAAAATTGTAAATCACTTAAGACTAACTTTAAGTGATATTGTACTTTGCTTCGTAACAAGCAAAATCCCTAATAGACTATACTTATTAGGAAGAGGAAGTTCAAGGAACTTGCCTAACCAATCCTTTGTAAATCTTAAAGGGAACTAGATTTAAGTGGATTGATCTCACTTGTCAAGGTTGACAGTGAGGGTGGACGTAGGAGGAGTGAACTCTGAACTATCTTAAAATTCCTTGTGTTCAATTGGTATTATCACACAACACACACACACATCTACGCACACATACACTATTCACTTGTCTTTACATTATTTCAACACTTATTATTCCGCTGCACATTTAACACTTGTCTTTAAAACCAGTTAATATCTGACAGCTAAGATTTCACCTCAGCTGTCAAACCTTAACTGCCTAACCTTCTAAACTGATTAAGCAAACAGGACCTTTCAATTGGTATCAGAGCTTTTCTTCACCTACAAAAGTCTAACAACTTGTGAAGGATCAATTCTCAACCCACCATGCCTCAACCAAGGAGAAATAATGAGAAAGACATTCCACACATTGATGACTGTGGATCCTTTGAAATATATGCATCAAAAATAAAAACTTACCTTGATGCAAACAGCATCTGGAACTGGTATGCCCTTGAAAATGAAGTCACATACCCTATCTCTGTAGATACAAATGGTGGGCCCAGCAAAGTAAAATCCCCTGCACTCGGGACAGACATTCGTAAAGGCAACTAGTCAGTGCTAATCTTAAAGTCAAAAACATACTCCAAAAGAGTGTAAATGACTCCCTAGCACAAGAATTTGCCAAAGAGCCAACTGCAACGGCTGCATGGGAACTTATCCATACCAAATTCCAGAAACACACCAGTGTTAGAACACAAAACCTATACAACCTTCTTAGACAACTTGACAACTTCAAGTTTTACCCTGGTGAAAAAGTGAGTGCTGCAAAACCAAGATTTGAAGATCTGATCAGATCCATTGCTGATCATGGAAAAACTTTTGAGAATCAAGATTTATGTCTCAAAATATATTCCAACCTTCCTCAAGAATATGAGAAGGTAGCCCTACCAATAAGAGAAGGTGCAGAATGGAGCACCATGACTGTTGAACAATACTTTGGAAAGCTTGAGGCTTATGAACTAGAAGGAATGATAAAAGTTCAACCAGTTCCCTCCATCTCTCAAACTCTTGCCTTAGATGCCCAAGAAACCACTCATAAACCCATCACCCAACAAGACATTGATTCCATGGTTCTCAACTCCCTTCAGAAAGTTAGCCTACCCTCAAATAACCTATCTCAAGGAGACCTTCCAAGTCTCATATCCATGGCTGTCAGAAACACCCTGAGAGCACATAAAAAGTCATTTGAGAAAAGCTATAGCCCATCTACCTCTGAACAAGAAAACCATAAAAAGAAAGTTGAATGCTTCAACTATAAGAAGCTTGGTCACTACTCATCTGAGTGTCCTGAACTAAGGAAACCCAAAGACAATCAGACAGCTAAGAAGTTCTCATACTCCAAGGAGATCATTCACAGTTTAAGATGTAGCTGTTACAACTGCACAAAGAAGAAGAATGAGAAGAACAAAGAGCAAGTGCTGATTGCTGACTCATCTAAGTTCAGTGATGAGGAATTTGATTTCAGTGATTCTGAAAGTGAAGGAGAAGAAGCAATGATATGCTTAATGGTTGGAGATGATGAAGATTCAGACAATGAAGAAGACCTTGAAGCCTTAGCTGTTGCTGAAGAACTAAAGCAGGTACCTCAGTTCAACTCTTTAAATAATGAAGAATTTAAACAATTAGTTAGTACTCTTTTAATTCAAATAAAAAGACACCAAACTAGATTTACTTCATTGCTCACTGATAATCTATCCCAAAGTAAAATCATAGATAGCCTTGAAAGAGCCAACCAAGGACTGAAAGTTCAAAACCCCATGCTTGAAAAAGCTAATGAAGAGCTGACAGCTAAGAATTCCAAACTTCTGGAAACCAACCAAATAAACACCAACCTTGAAAAGGAAAATGAATCCCTTAGAAAGAAGTTTGAGTCCTGAAATAATTCTGGAAAAGCCTTGACTCTTTTTAGCTACAACCAAAGACACCCAGGTGACAAATCAGGGATTGGAGCCAATAACCCTACTATGAAAACATATACACCTCTCACTGATGAAAGGGATATTGACAAGATGGTTCTTGAAAGCATGAACTATGTCAAAGCCCAAGAAAATGTCTATCCTATTCAAATGAAGGAAGATTTCAAGAAAAAAAGGGAAAATGGATGAAGCTAGCTCCAGCCACAATGATGAAACTCATACTGCTAGCCCAAGTCAATCCAAAGGTAAAGAAAAACAAACAAATAAAGGCAATTACATTTGGCAAAAGAAAGGAATCAAGGAGCAAGTGAAGAAAAATCAGCACAAGACCACTGGACAGCAGAGGTCTCCCAGACAGCCAAGATTCCCCAGACAGCCAAGACATGATGGACAGCAGAGATCTCCCAGACAGCAAAGATTCTACAACCACCATTCATATACCAAACAACAAAGACCCAACTGGCCATACTCAAATGGAAGAAGTCATGCCAGTCAAAATACTTCCCCTAGATCATCTCACTCAAACAGCTCCCAAAACCATACTCAGTTTCACAACCAAAACCAATTCTTTTCTCCCAACCAGTTTCCTAACCAATCCCAACCTATTGCTCCTACACCCTATATGTTGCAAATCATGGGATATTATAATGCCCTAAACCAGTATTTTGGAAAGAGGGCAATGAACAAAGCTAGGGTACCAAAGAAATTCTAATCCTTTGGACCCAAAAGAATAAAGGGTACCATAAATTTATTTTTCTGTTTTATAGAAACCTAGGAAAGGAATATGGTACTTGGACAGTGGATGCAGTAGGCACATGACCTTCAACAAGGAGTGGTTGCAACAATATGTCCCTAAAAATGGTTCAAATGTAACTTTTGGTGATAACTCTCAAGCCAAAGTCAAAAGATCAGGAAACCTTGTTACTAAAGACATTATTTTCACTAATGTGTCTTATGTAGAGGGTCTCAAGCACAATTTGATTAGCCTTAGTCAGATTTGTGATAAGGGATATCATGTTGTATGTTCCAAAAACCACTGCACTGTCAAAGATGTCAACAACAAATCAATTCTCACTGGAATCAGAAAAGGCAACCTCTACTGTCTAAACTTGGAAGTTGTGGAATCATCAGATGCCCTTTGCCTGCTCTCCTATAGTCAATCTAATATGTCATGGCTATGGCACAAAAGATTGGCTCACCTCAATCTCAAAAGTATCTCCAAATTAGCCAATTCAAACCTAGTAAAAGGCCTACCCAAAATACCCTTCAAAAAGGACAAATTGTGCAAAGCCTGTTAATGTGGAAAGCAAAAGAAAACCTCCTTCACTGCCAAAACCAGATTAGATACCACAAAACCCCTTCAATTACTCCACATGGATCTTTTGGGACCAATCAGAACCAGATCTCTTGGTGGAAAGAGATACTCTCTTGTTGTAGTTGATGACTACACTAGATTTACTTGGATCATCCTTCTTGAATCCAAAAGAGATACCTTGGAATAACTAGTCAAACTGTTCAACAAAATTCAAAACCAAAAGGGTTTATCCATCATCAAAATCAGATCTGATCATGGTAAGGAATTTGAAAACACGGGTGTTGAAGAATATTGTGATCAAAAAGGGATTGAGCACAACTTCTCTGCCCCTAGAACACCACAGCAAAATGGAGTTGCTGAGAGAAAGAACAGAACAATTTGTGAAGCAGCTAGAACTATGCTGTCAGAAAACAACCTTCCTAAGTATTTTTGGGGAGAAGCAGTCACCACTGCTGTGTATGTTCAGAACAAGACCCTCATCAACAAGTTTTACTCCAAGACTCCCTATGAGCTATGGAATGGGAGAACACCAACCATTTCATACTTTCATGGCTTTGGAAGTAGATGCTTCATTCACAACAATGGGAAAAGCAACCTTGACAAATTTGACTCCAAAAGTGATGAATGAATCTTCCTTGGATACTCCAATACTAGCAAAGCCTACAGAGTATACAAAAAAAGGAGACTTGTTGTAGAAGAATCAATCCATGTTTACTTTGATGAAAATAATGATCAAAGTCATACTGAGCTATGTGATTTTGATGAAGCTGTTGGAAACTCAGACAATCTTCCTGAAGTGTCTCCTGTTCATGACCCCTCAAGCCTTATTCCTGAAGAAGATTCACCTTCCCTACCTTACATGGTGCCCAAAGACATCAATTAACAACCTATTGGGTCTGACAACCAAGAATCCCTTCACAACAGCAAAGGTGCATCTGACAGCTATGATGCACCTAACAGCTTACCTTCATCCAGCCATCAAAATCTTCTTGAAAATGACCCCATCCAACCTTGCTGCAACAAAAATCCTTCAATTCCTCAACCTGAAACCATTACCCATACTATCCCTCCAAATAAAAACATTTTTATTGACCTTCCAATACATAAGATGGACATTCCTCCAAACATGCCTGTTTATGACTCTTTAATGAGTTCCTTCATCTCCCAAATTGAACCCAAGAAGATGAATGAAGCCCTTCAAGACCCAGATTGGATTGAAGCAATGGAAGAAGAATTGGAACAATTTGAAAGAAATAAAGTTTGGAAGCTTGTTCCCAAACCTAAAAACCAAACTGTCATTGGAACAAGATGGGTCTTTAGAAATAAGATGAATGAAGAAGGTCTGGTGGTAAGGAACAAAGCCAGATTAGTTGCTCAAGGGTACAGACAAGAAGAAGGAATTGACTATGATGAAACATTTGCACCTGTTGCAAGACTGGAAGCTATAAGGCTATTCCTTGCATATGCTTCATTCAAAAAGATGAAAGTGTTCCAAATGGATGTCAAAAGTGCCTTCCTAAATGGAATATTGAATGAAAAAGTCTTTGTATCTCAACCCCATGGTTTTGAGCATCCAAAATTCCCAGACCATGTATATAAGTTGGACAAAGCCTTGTATGGGCTTAAGCAAGCACCTAGGGCTTGGTATGATACCCTATCCAAATACCTTCTTGGTAAAGGATTTACCAAGGGTCATATTGATAACACTTTGTTTATCAAGAAATATGGAGAAGACCAGCTACTTATCCAAGTCTATGTTGATGACATTATTTTTAGGTCATCAAATGAAGACTTGTGCACTGAATTTGGTGAAATCATGAAGAATCAATTTGAGATGAGCATGATTGGTGAGCTCACATTCTTCCTAGTTCTTCAAGTCAAGCAAATGAGGGAAGGGATCTTCATTAATCAAGCCAAATATACAAGGGATATGATAAAAAAGTTTGACATGCAAACTGCTTCCCCTGCTAGAACTCCTTTGTTAACCACAACCAAACTTCATGCTGATCCTGATGGTCAAAGTGTAAATCCAACACTTTATAGAAGCTACATTCGATCACTCCTATATGTGAAAGCTTCAAGACCTGATATCATGTTTAGTGTCTGTCTTTGTGCAAGATTCCAAGCCAATCCTAAAGAGTCTCACCTCTCTGCTGTCAAGAGAATCTTGAGATATCTGAAAGGAACTCCTGATTATGGCTTGTGGTATCCCTCTGAATCACCATTCTCCCTAATTAGCTTCACTGATTCAGATTATGCTGGATGTAATCTAGATTGAAAATCCACAAGTGGTGGTTGATAATTTATTGGATCAAGAATAATCTCTTGGTCAAGTAAGAAGCAAACTTCAGTAGCTACCTCAACAGCTGAGGCTGAATACATTGCTGCTGGTTTGTGTTGTTCACAAATTCTCTATCTTAAAAGTCAACTCCAAGACTTTGGGATGGACATGTCAAATATTCCCATCTTTTGTGACAATTCCAGTAGCATTTCCATGACAGAAAACCCTGTCCAACATTCTAAAACTAAGCATATTGAAGTTAGGCATCACTTCATAAGAGATCATGTAGAAAAGGGAAATATCAACTTGGCAAAAGTATGCACTGAGGATAATGTCTCTGATATCCTAACAAAGTCAATGGATGAAAAGAGATTTGAGATGCTAAGAGCAATGTTAGGAATGATTAACTTGCCAAAATAAAGATATTTATTCATTAAAGGGAAAAACATTACATATGGCTGCTGTTAACATTGTGGGGACTGACAGCTAACCATTTCCTTACACTAAAACCTCCTCTATTCAAAGCCAAACACATTCCCATCAAACACACAAGTCTTTCAAAACAACAAAAAAACACTCATTACCAAAAGCTTCTCTATATCTTCCTTCTTTCACACCTATGCCTCTTACAGACTCTGACAGCTAAGAGTTCTCTTCTTAACTGTTCTTTGGCAAATCATAAATATCTTCATCCATGAACTCATATTCATTGTAGAGAACATCAGGAGCCCTATAAACATTCTCTTTGATCTCCCCATACCTCTCTAACCACACTGGGTGCCTCTGCATGAATGGATCAATGACTGATGATGAGAACTGTAAAGAAGGACATACCCTTCTTGGCCACCATTCCTCCACAACATTGTAAGGAGGATAATCTCTTAGTGGAGAGACAAAGCTAAAGGTTCTTGATGTATTAGCACTCTCCTGGGCAATGATTGCTTGATCTGATTGAGGACCCACACCTTCTTCCTCATTCATAGCAGCTGGACTCAAACACTTGAGAAACTGTGAGAACAGTCTCATATATGCCTTTGAAGGAGAACTTTGCACTCCTGCAAAGTTGTCTCCAGTTCCCTCAAGAACTGTTTGACTCAGAGTGAGAGAATCTCTGGTTACAGCTGTGAACTCCTTGACAGCTAAGAAATCAGGTTGACCAATTTGTGTGTCAATCTTAATCCTTTCTTTGCTGTCAAGCTTCACTAGCTCTCCCAGCGTATAAACTCTCTCCACTTCTACCCCAACCTGTCTACTTGATTCTCCCTCCTTCCTTCTATCAAACAACTTAAGCTTAACTGTCTGATCATCTCTTCCCTCACAAACTAACTTAGCCTTTCCCTTGTCTCTAGCTACCTCTCTTAACCTGTTTTTCTCACCCTCCAGTAATGCCAGTCTCTCTTCCTCCCAAAACTTCTTTCTTAACTCTCTCTCTCTCTTTTAACTCTTCTTCCTTATAAGGATCATCAATTGGCAATTGATCCACTTCCTGTTCTAAAGCATTGTCTGTCTGAATTTGATATGACCTAAACTCTCTCTCAAACCTTTCCTCTCTTGCTTCCTCAACCCTTGGACTATGAAAAATCAGTTTCTTTGCTGTCTTAGCCATTTTGCTAGGACTGAACATTGAAACCAATCTTCCTTTTTACTTGTTGATTGAATTGGATTGTATGAACTTACAATTTGATATATTTCCTTTTATAGACAAATTCAACTTCAGTCAACATAGTGGCAATCATCATTCAAAATAGGCTTGGCTGGTCATCAAGTTTGACAGCTATGAATTGGTGTTCATGCAAAATCGAGGATTATGGGAACTTGCCACTAACATTTGTTCATTTATTGCACTAATAATTCCCTCTAAAAATTCGCCTCTCTGTACGGCCTTAATTCCCTTGTTTCATGGGAGTTATATTACGTAATGAGTGGGGGGACAAAATGCACTATTCATGAACAGTCACTTTCTTAAATGCCAATTTTTAACCGTTACAGTAACCCACGTATTAGCAGTTGAACTATACAAATTCCCACCTCAATTATCATTTAACCTTGCGAAATTAACCCCTCCTCAATTAAACTTTCTTCTCCACTCCAATTCCCTCTTTGATTCCCCCTGTTTTTCGAAAACCCTAACTCTCTGTTCCATTCAACCATGTCTTACCCTGAAGCTCATGGGTATTTCATCAAGTCTGAGTTCTATGAGCATGAGGTTGGAGCTCTTATCAAAGAACTTTAGGAATCCAATCATCTTTGCAACATGATGGAAGCTCAACCTCCCATTATGAGAAGTTATGTAGAGAAATTTATATGAAAGGAGACAGACAGCTAACTGGAGCAATCAGAATCAACATTGAAGGGACTGAGATTAATGTGACTCCCAAAGTTATGTCCAAAGTTTACAACATCACAATCAAGAATGGAGGTCTCAGCAACCTTTGGGACAGAAAAGACAACACCTTGGAACCTTTTTACAAAAGATTTTTTGATAAACCAAGTTGCATCTATCAATTGGTTCAGGACAAACCAATCAAAAAGAAGGACCTTGATTTGTTCAAATCAACCCTAATGGAAAGCAATCATCCTTTGACCAAATCAATCCAAATGAATGGAAGCAAGCCCTCAATTTGATGACCAAGGAGATAAACTGGAGTGTTGCATTACTGCATAACTTTCAACTGGCCATATCCCCTTCTCCTTGGAAATTCAAGAAGCAAAACCCAAGGATGAATAATTTCAGATTCATGAGTGGGATCCTTCATCAACTAATTCCAAGGTTGAATCCTCCCCTTAAAGATGAGTGGCTTGAATCTACAACTCTAGTGCCCACC
This sequence comes from Adenophora triphylla var. japonica, assembly GCA_022495995.1. Classification (NCBI taxonomy): domain Eukaryota; kingdom Viridiplantae; phylum Streptophyta; class Magnoliopsida; order Asterales; family Campanulaceae; genus Adenophora; species Adenophora triphylla. Next base: position 279,510 of record JAFEMH010002875.1, read on the forward strand.
AGAAGCTTCAACTTGAGTACATTCAAACTCAAGAGTAAGAAAAAGTTACAGCTTGGTGACAGCTCTGAAAACTTTGATGAAGCATCTCAAAGACTGAAAGAGAAGGATGAGAATGTTATGAAGCTATGGAAGTCATTGGTGCACATGGTTAATGAAAAGAGATCTAAAAGAAAGCATGACAAGGGTGTAATAATCAAAGAAAGTAATCAACAGAGCTCTCCTAGCAAGATCAAGAAAAGAATCAGTCAAGCTACCATGAAGAAAACTGGGAAAGGAAAGAAGCTCCCCAAAGAAAAGAAGCTTCCCAAAGGAAAGAAAGCACAAGAAGTGATTGAGGAAGATGCTGAGCAAGAAACTACTCAAATAGCTGACAAAGGAAAGAAGATTGCTGAGGAACAACAAGCTGACAGTGAAGAAACCCAATCTGATCCAATTTTCAGAGATATTGATGAGTATGCTGGTGAAGAAGAAGGTGGTCATGACAGTGAGTATGATGAGAATATAAGAAGAGCTGTTGCTGAGTCTCTAATGGAAGCAAGAACAGCTAAGACTGGACAGTCTTCTGGGACAGCTATGGAAACACCTCCTCTGAAAGCTAAGGTTCCTTTGACTGTTGATACCTCAACTAAGGTAATCTCTACCCCTTCTCATACTCTCAATACTTTCTCTAAGAAGAGAAAAACAGACAAAGATGCTCCTCCATCCAAAAAATTCAAACCCAATACTCCTCAACCATCCTCATCAAAAGACCAATCCAGTTCACCTCATGACTCTGTAGCTCAAGGTATCCTCAATCTCAATCCCTCCAACATTAGTCCAAATGAGCCTAGTGTTGAAAAAGAAAGGGGGAATAGCCCTGACTCTAAAAAAGTTGAGCCTCAGTTAAGGGGGAACAGCAGTCCTCATTCTCCCATTCTGACAGCTATGCCTTTCTCTGGCCATTCCTCACCCATTCCAAGTCCCTCTGATCCATCTCCCATTCCTGAAAACATCATTAGAGCCTCTGAAGGACTCTCTTTGATAGGAAGACCTGAATTGCTTCCTGTAGTTGAGGAATACTTAAGATCTTTACTAAGTGAGGATGATGTGCTGAAAGCCCTTGACCTGATCAAAACCAGAGATGAAGCCAAGAAAGCTACCATTCCTGAGAGTGAAACCCAACCTAAACCTATTGAACCCATTCAAACCCAAGAAACACCTGATCCTACCCCTGATTCTAAAGCCTAACCTAAACCTGTTGAAACTATTGAGACCCAAGAATCACCTGACCCTACTCCTAATTCTGAAACCCTTCCAGCCTGTGAACCTTGGATTTTGGATTGTGATATTGATATCTCCTTCCCCTCCATCATGGCTGCCCACCAAAGATTGAAGGAAATTACCCACTTTCCTGAGATTGTCAATCCCAGTTTAATTCCCAATCCTTGGCTGTTGAGCGAAAATGCTATTATGATTCATGCAAGGAATAGATGTGGGCTCATTATTTTTGTCCATGAGGAATGGAAAAGGTATAGAACAGCTCTCCCAAACTTCTTCTTTCACAAGGCCCCCAGACTACCAAATTTCATGGACATGTCTAAATAAAGCCAAAATCATGGCTGTCATTGCAAAACCAAGCGTGACAGCTATGTTTCCCCCTATTTCTTCAGTACCTCCCTCTTTCATCCTCCTAAATACCAGATCTCTCCAAGCCAAACTTCCTCCAACCTTTAACCCTTCAACCTATTTGCCTCCATACCATGTGACCATCTCAGATATGCAGAAATTCACTAGGTCAATGATAACCAAAATGAGACACATTTTGGAAGTCTCAGTTGTATCCAAGTCTAAAAGGAAGGCATCCAAATGAAAGGCTATTGAGTCTGATGAAGAAGCTGTTACCCTAGGAAAGAGAGCCTCTGGTGCTGCTCCCAATGTGATTGTGTCAAGTGATGATGAAGATGATGCTCCAGTGAAGCAACAGCATCAGTTTCCAACCTCTACTGTTCTCACTGTCACCACAGATCCACCTCTACATCCATCTCAACAACCCATCTCTCTACAAACAAACCCCTTCTTCTCTAACCTATTTGCAGGAACCAGAGGTCAAAGCTCAAAACCAAAGAAGGTTCCCAAATGGGGTAATCTGAGATTAAGAGATGATGAAGAACCTCTATCCAAAGCTGTTCTCAAGGAAAGGCAAGATCAAAGCTTCACCTATGATGATGAGATGAGCTGGGAATGGAGCTTTGAAATGTATTACAGAGGTGTTGATGAGAAGATGAAAAAGGTGCTGCTAGCAGAAAGAGAGGAGATCCTTGAAGCCAGAAGAGAAAGAGATGAATTTTCTAATTAAGAATTTTTTTTTCCTTTTTTTGGATAAGTCTTTTAAACCCTACCTTTATTTCCTGCTTTAAAAACAATTGTTATTTTGGATAATGTGTTTGTTTTAAAGCTCTTATGATTGAATCAAGAAGATTGATTTCATCTTCATTGGTATATTCAATTCATGAGTATCTTGCAGGTTATATCTTTTATTAGATATATTACTTTGCCAAAAAGGGGGAAATTGTTAGGACCTAACTATGTAAACCACATAGTTATACAGGGTTTTGACAAAGAAATATATCCTATCCAATGTTATCTGACAGCCAAGATAACATTGGATATTGGACAGCCATGACTCTTCTGCTCAACCCTTATATCAACTGGACAGCAATGATGTAATGATCAAACACTTAGACAAATCACATAAATCAATGGATATATGTACAAAGGATCACTACATAATCATCAAACACAAATCCTTGTCTCCTAAACCTGCAAACACTAAAGACTTAGCCTGACAGCTAAGGTTCTCAACATCAGAGGTCTCAACCCTCTGACAGCTATGATCTTCAACATCAACAGCAGTGAAGCATTCCTGTGATGATCAAGATGTGCCTTGCCCAATCTCTCCATTCAGCTGTTGCCAGCACATCTCCATGAAGATTACATAAAATGGTTGCAGATTTACAGCCTGTTATTATCCAGTCATCAAGGCTCTAAATGCAAACACTATTCCACCCATTTGCATTTACTCCTTTGTCTCCTCCAACGGCTATATTCCAGCCTGTTAGGACCTAACTATGTAAACCACATAGTTATAAGAGGTTTTGACAAAGAAATATATCATATGTTATCTAACAGCCAAGATAACATATGACCTTGGACAGCTAAGCCATCAACTTCAAACTGCACTTCTATATATATCAACTGGACAGCTATGATTCAATCATCCTACAAAGATATCACTCAAAATCACTCATGTACATTAATGTATCTAATTACATATGTAGTATGATGCTTTACATATTGCCTAAACCTTCTAGATCAAGAACTTAGCTCTGACAGCTAAGGTTCTCTCACAGCAAAGACTTCATTCCTCAACAGCTATGATCTTCAACATCAGCAACAATGAAGAATTCCTGTGATGACCAAGATGTGCCTTGCCCAATCTCTCCATACAGATGTTGCCAGCTCATCTCCATAAAGATCACATGCTTGGTTGCAGATTCCAGCTATATTATTCTCCAGTCAACAAAGGCTCTAAATGCAACTCCAACATGCATTTACTACCTTGTCTCCTTGTCTCCTCCAACGACTATTTCCTAGCCTATAAAAGGAACTCTCCAAGACTGAAGAAACCACCCCTTACACACACAACTTCTACAAACCTTGCATCCAAACCTTCTCAACCTGCAACCAATAATCAAAACAACATTAAGACACTTGTAACTGATCTCAGGTGTATAAACTGATTTGTAAGAACCCCTTAAGACTGACTTTAAGTGGGTAGTGTGAATTGCTCAGTGTAGAGCTTAAATCCCTAATAGACTGTACTTATTAGGAAGAGGAAGTTCAAGGAACTTGCCTATCCAATCCTTTGTAAATCTTAACGGGAACTAGATTTAAGTGGATTGATCTCACTTGTCAAGGTTGACAGTGAGGGTGGACGTAGGAGGAGTAAACTCTGAACCACCTTAAAATTCCTTGTGTTCAATTGGTATTATCACACAACACACACACATATATACACACACATACACTATTCACTTGTATTTACATTATTTCAAACACTTTTATTCCGCTGCACATTTAACTCTAATCTTTAAAACCAGTTAACCTCTGACAGATAAGATTTCACCTCAGCTGTCAAACCTTAACTGCCTAACCTTTAATTTGATCTAAGTAAACAGGACCTTTCAATTGGTATCAGAGCTTGTCTTCACACACAAAAGTCTAACAACTTGTGAAGGATCAACTACCAACCCACCATGCCTCAACCAAGGAGAAATAATGAGAAAGACATTCCCCATATTGATGACTGTGGATCATTTGAAATATATGCATCAAAAATTAAAACATACCTTGATGCCAATAGTATTTGGAATTGGTATGCCCTTGAAAATGAAGTCACATACCCTGTTTCTGTTGATACAAATGGTGGACCTAGCAAAGTAAAATCTCCGCACTCGACAGATTCGTAAAGACAGCTAGTCAGTGCCAACCTTAAAGTCAAGAACATACTCCAAAAGAGTGTTAATGACTCACTTGCTCAAGAAATTGCCAAGGAACCATCTGCAAAGGCTGCTTGGGAACTCATTCATACCAAGTTCCAAAAACACACCAGTGTTAGAACACAAAACCTATACAACCTTCTTAGACAACTTGACAACTTCAAGTTCTACCCTGGTGAGAAAGTAAGTGCTGCAAAACCAAGGTTTGAAGACTTGGTAAGATCCATTGCTGATCATGGTAAAACCTTTGAGAACCAAGATCTGTGTCTCAAAATATACTCCAACCTTCCTCAAGAATATGAGAAGGTAGCTCTACCAATAAGAGAAGGCTCAGAATGGAGCACCATGACTGTTGAACAATACTTTGGTAAGCTTGAAGCTTATGAACTAGAAGGAATGATAAAACTCCAACCAGTTCCTTCCATTTCACAAACCCCTTGCCTTAACTGCCCAAGAAACCACTCAAAAACCAATCACCCAACAAGACATTGATTCCATGGTTCTTCTTTCCCTCCAAAAAGTAAACCTTCCCTCAAACAACCTGTCTCAAGGAGATCTACCTAGTCTCATATCCATGGCTGTCAGAAATACCTTGAGAGCACATAAGAAGTCCTTTGAGAAAAGCTATAGCCCATCCACCTCTGATCAAGAAAACCCTAAAAAGAAAGTTGAATGCTTCAACTGTAAGAAGCTTGGACATTACTCATCTGATTGCCCTGAACCAAGGAAACCTAGGGAAAATCAGACAGCTAAGAAGTTCTCATACTCCAAGGAGATTATTCACAGTTCAAGGTGTAACTGCTACAACTGCACAAAGAAGAAAAATGAAAAGAACAAAGAGCAAGTATTGATTGCTGACTCATCTAAGTTTAGTGATGAGGAATGTGACTATAGTGACTCTGAAAGTGAAGGAGAAGAAGCAATGATATGCTTGATGGCTGGAGATGATGAAGACTCAGACAATGAAGAAGATCTTGAAGCCTTAGCTGTTGCTGAAGAACTAAAACAGGTACCTCAATTTAACACTTTAAATAATGAAGAATTTAAGCAATTAATTAGTACTCTTTTAATTCAAATAAAAAGACACCAAACTGGCTTTGCTTCATTGCTCACTGATAATCTATCCCAAAGTAAAACCATTGAAAGCCTTGAAAGAGCCAACCAAGGACTGAAAGTTCAAAACCTTATGCTTGAAAAAGCCAATGAAGAGCCGATACCGTGAATTCTAAACTTCTGGAAACCAACATCAATCTTGAAAAGGAAAATGAATCCTTCAGAAAGAAGTTTGAAACCTGGAACAGCTCTGGAGAAGCCTTGACCCACTTTAGCTACAACCAAAGACACCCAGGTGACAAATCAGGAATTGGAGCTAACAATCCTACTATGTACACATATACCCCTCTTACTGATGAAAGGGCCATTGACAAGATGGTTCTTGAAAGCATGAACTATGTCAAAGCCCAAGAAAATGTTTATCCTATCCAAACCAAGGAAGATCTCAAGAAAAAGGGAAAAATGGATGAAGCTAGCTCCAGCCACACTGATGTATCAACTCCAGATAGCCCCACTCACACTGATAAAACTCATATAGCCATCTTAAAACAGTCAAAAGGAAAAGGAAAACAAGCAAGCAAAGGTAAATACATATGGCAAAAGAAAGGAATCAAGGAGCAAATGAAGGAGAACCAACCAAGACATGGTGGACAGCAGAGGTCTCCTAGACAACCAAGACATGGTGGACAGCAGAGGTTTCCTAGACAGCCAAGATATGGTGGACAGCAGAGGTCTCCAAGACAGCAAAGATTCTATGATCATCACTCATATGCCAAACCTCAAAGACCTAACTGGCCATTCTCAAATGGAAGAAACCATGCCCAACACAATACCTCTCCTAGATCATCTCATAATTCCCCAAGCCATTCTCAGTTTCATAACCAAAACCAATTCTTTTCTCCCAACCAATTTCTTAATCAAACCCAACCTATTGCTCCTACTCCCTATATGCTGCAAATCATGGGATATTATAATGCCCTAAACCAGTACTTTGGAAAGAGAGCAATGAACAAAGCTAGGGTACCAAAGAAATTCTAATCCTTTGGACCCAAAAGAATAAAGGGTACCATAAATGTATTTTTCTGTTTTGTAGGAACCTAGGAAAGGAATATGGTACTTGGACAGTGGATGCAAAGCAGCACATGACTTACAACAAGGAGTGGCTACAACAATATGTCCCTAAAAATGGTCCAAATGTAACTTTTGGTGACAATTCTTAAGCCAAAGTCAAAGGATCAGGAAACCTTGTTACTAAAGATATTATTTTCACTAATGTATCTTATGTAGAGGGTCTCAAGCACAATTTGATTAGCCTTAGTCAGATTTGTGATAAGGGATATCATGTTGTTTGTTCCAAAACCACCGCACCGTCAAGGATGTCAACAACAAATCAATCCTCACCGGAATAAGAAAAGGCAACCTCTACCGTCTAAACCTAGAAATTGTGGATTCCTCGTATGCCTATTGCCTACTCTCCTTCACCAATCCGACATGTCTTGGCTATGGCACAAAAGATTGGCTCACTTAAACCTGAAAAGTATCTCAAAACTATCCAACTCAAACCTAGTAAAAGGCCTACCCAAAATACCCTTCAAAAAGGACAAGTTGTGCAAAGCTTGTCAATGTGGAAAACAAAAGAAAACCTCCTTCACTGCCAAAACCAGATTAGATACCTCAAAACCACTTCAACTTCTCCACATGGACCTTTTTGGACGCATCAGAACTAGATCTCTTGGTGGAAAGAGATACTCTCTTGTTGTAGTTGATGACTACATTAGATTCACTTGGATCATACTTCTTGAATCTAAAAGAGATACATTGGAACAACTTGTCAAACTGTTCAATAAAATTCAAAACCAAAAGGGTTTATCCATCATCAAAATCAGATCAGATCATGGTAAGGAATTTGAGAACACTGGTGTTGAAGAATACTGTGATCAAAAAGGGATTGAGCACAATTTCTCTGCTCCTAAAACTCCTCAGCAAAATGGGGTTGCTGAAAGAAAGAATAGAACAATTTGTGAGGCAGCAAGGTCTATGCTGTCAGAGCACAACCTTCCTAAATATTTTTGGGGTGAAGCAAGCCACCACCGCCGTCTATGTTCGTAACAAGAGCCTTATCAACAAATTTCACTCCAAGACTCCCTATGAACTTTGGAATGGAAGAACACCAACCATTTCTTACTTCCATGGCTTTGGAAGTAGATGCTTCATACACAACAATGGGAAAAACAATCTTGACAAATTTGATTCAAAAAGTGATGAAGGAATTTTCCTTGGATACTCCAACACTAGCAAAGCCTATAGGGTTTACAACAAAAGAAGACTTGTTGTAGAGGAATCAATTCATGTAGACTTTGATGAAAATAATGACCAAAGTCACACTGAGCTATGTGATTTTGATGAAGCTGTGGGAAATTCGCATAACCTACCCGAAGTGTCTCCTGTGCATGATCCCTCATGTCTCATTCCTGAAGAAGATTCACCTTCCCTTCCCTATATAGTGCCCAAAGACACTAATAAACAACCTACTTTGTTTGACAGCCAAGAATCCCTTATCAACAGCAAAGGTGAATCTGACAGCCAAGGTGCACCTCATAACCTACCTTCATCCAGTCATCAAAATTCCCTTGAAAAAGATTCTATCCAACCTGATAACAACTCCTCTCATTCAAATCCTCAACCTGAAACCATTACCCACATCATTCCTCCAAACAAAAGCATCTATATTGACCTACCTATACACAAAATGGACATTCCACCTGACATGCCTGTTCTTGACTCTCTAATGAGACGAAGAATTGGAGCAATTTGAAAGCAATAAAGTTTGGAAGCTTGTTCCTAAGCCAAAGAACCAAACTGTCATTGGAACAAGATGGGTTTTTAGGAATAAGATGAATGAAGAAGGAATTGTAGTAAGAAACAAAGCTAGACTGGTTGCTCAAGGATACAGACAAGAAGAAGGTATTGACTATGATGAGACTTTTGCACCAGTTGCAAGACTTGAAGCTATAAGGTTATTTCTTGCCTATGCTTCATTCAAGAAGATGAAAGTGTTTCAGATGGATGTCAAAAGTGCATTTCTGAATGGAGTCCTAAATGAAAAGGTGTTTGTATCTCAACCTCCTGGATTTGAGCATCCCAAATTTCCTGATCTTGTATACAAATTGGACAAAGCAATATATGGGCTTAAGCAGGCACCAAGAGCTTGGTATGATACCCTATCTAAATATCTCCTTAGCAAAGGATTTACCAAGGGCCATATTGATAACACTTTGTTTATCAAGAAATATGGAGATGATCAGTTGCTCATACAAGTCTATGTTGATGACATCATCTTTGGCTCATCAAATGAGGACTTGTGCACTGAATTTGGGGATATTATGAAAAATCAGTTTGAAATGAGCATGATTGGTGAGCTCACTTTCTTCTTAGGGCTTCAAGTCAAGCAAATGAAGGAAGGAATATTCATTAACCAAGCTAAATACACAAGAGATATGATCAAGAAGTTTGACATGCAAACTGCTTCCCCTGCCAAAACTCCCTTGTCAACCACAACCAAACTTCATGCTGATCCAGATGGTCAAAGTGTAAATCCAACACTTTACGTAAGTTACATTGGATCTCTTCTTTATGTGACAGCCTTCAAGACTCGACATTATGTTCGGTGTACTGTCTCGTGCAAGATTTCAAGCAAACCCCAAGGAATCTCATCTCTCTCATTGGCCAAGAGAATTTTGAGATATCTCAAAGGAACCCCTGATTATGGTTTGTGGTATCCTACTGAATCCCCATTTTCTCTAATTGGATTCACTGACTCTGACTATGCTGGATGTAATCTAGATAGAAAATCCACAAGTGGTGGATGCCAATTTATTGGATCTAGAATTATTTCATGGTCAAGCAAAAAGCAAACCTCAGTAGCCACCTCAACAGCTGAAGCTGAGTATATTGCTGCTGGCTTGTGTTGTTCATAAATACTTTACCTCAAAAGTCAACTACATGACTTTGGAATTGAATTGTCTAACATTTCCATCTTTTGTGACAACTCAAGTACAATTGCCATGACAAAAAATCCTGTCCAACACTAAAAAACAAAGCATATTGAGGTCAGACATCACTTCATCAGAGATCATGTTGAAAAAGGGAATATCAACCTTGCTAAAGTTTGTACTGAGGAAAATGTCTCTGATATTCTAACAAAGGCTATGGATGAGAAAAGATTTGAGATGTTAAGAGCAATGCTAGGCATGATCAACTTACCAAAATAAAAACTGTTATTCATTAAAGATAAAACCCTATCTTATGGCTGCTGTCAACAACATGGTATCTGACAGCTAACCCCTTCCACCAAACCAAAAGCCTCTTAAACATCAAAACCAAAATTCATTCCTACCTTACAATCAAACTTCAAACACAAAGATCATAAAAACAAACATAAACCCATATTACCAAAAGCTTCACAACCCTCCTTCTCATCACAGCAAGCCCTTCTGAAAAGCTTTGACAGCTAAGGACTGTCAGTCCTGTTTATCCCACAGCTGATCTTGGAAATAATCATCCCCATATCCTTTATCACTATAGAAAATGTCTGGAGCTTGATATGCATTCTCTTTAATGTCTCCATATCTCTCTAGCCATACAGGGTGCCTCTCCATAAAAGGATCAACGGGCCGTGGTTTGAGAACTGCAAAGAAGGACACACCCTTCTTGGCCACCATTCTTCAACTGCATTATAAGGAGGATACTCACTGAGTGGTGAGAGAAAGCTGAAGGTACTTGAAGAATTTGCACTTGCCTGTGCAATGATAGCTTGATCAGACTGAGGACCTTCATCTTCATCACCATTCAGAACAGCTGGACTCAAACACTTGAGAAATTGAGAAAACAACTTCATATAAACCTTGGAAGGAGAACTTTGCACTCCTGCAAAGTTATCTCCAGTTCCCTCAAGAACCTGCTTTGGCTAAGAGTTAGGGAATCCCTTGTGACAACTGTGTATTCCTTGACAAATATGAAATCAAAGTTGACCAATTTGTGTGTCAACCTTAATCCTTTCATTACTATCAAGCTTCACTAGCTCACCCAAGGTATAAACCCTCTCTACACCATCCTTAACTTGCTTACTTGATTCTCCTTCCTCTCTCCTTTCTTGACAGCCTTAACCTTAGCTGTCAGATCATTATGCCCCTCCTCAACCATCTTAGCTTTACCCTTGTTCTTAGCTATCTCCCTCAACCTATTTTTCTCTCCTTCCAAAAGTGCTAGTCTCTCCTCCTCCCAAAATTTCCTTCTTATCTCTCTCTCTCTCAACTCCTCTTCCTTATGAGGATCATCATTGAGCATTTGATCCACTTCATGTTCCAAACCGATGCTCCGAGTTTGGAGCCTATATGACAGAAACTCTCTCTCAAACCTTGCCTCTCTTGTTTCATCTACCCTTGGACTTTGAAAAACAAGTCTCTTTGCTGTCTTAGCCATTTTGCTAGGACTGAACTTTGAAACAAGTCTTCCCATTGGCTATGAATGAAATGAATTTGGTAAATTTCTTCATCTGAACCATTTCCTTTTATAGCCAAATTTAGTTTCAGTCAAAATAGTGGCAATGATTATTCAAAATAGGCTTGGCTGGTCATTAAGTCTGACAGCTATGATTTTAGTTCTTGCCAAATCGAGGAAGTTTTGGAACTTGCCACTAACACATATCTATTAATGTCTCTGTTTATTCCCTCTGAAATTTCGCCTTTGTGTACGAAAATAACTCCCATGTTTTATGGGAAGTTATTGTACAAGTAATGAGAGGAGACAAATATCACTGTTCATGAACAGTCGCTCTCTTAAATGCAAATTTTAACCGTTGCAGTAACCCACGTATTAGCCATTGAACTCCACCAATCCCCACATCAAACTATCATTTAACCTTGCGAATTAATCCCTCAGTTAACAATCACTATTCTCCCTTCCAAATTCATCCTTTGATTCCCTCTGTTTTTCTCATAAACCCTAAAAACTCTTTGTTCTAAGTTCAAACATGTCTTACCCTGAAGCCCATGGATATTTCATCAAACCTGAGTTCTATGAGCACAATGTTGGAGCTCTCATCAAAGAACTTCTGGAATCCAATCATCTCTGCAATATGATGGAAGCTCAACCTCCAATTTATGAGAAGCTATGCAGAGAGATTTTTATGAAAGGAGAAAGACAATCAACTGGGGCAATCAAAACCACCATTGAAGGTACTAAAATCAATGTGACCCCCAAGGTTGTGTCCAAGGTTTACAACATCCCTATCAAAAGTGAAGGTCTCTCAAATCTGTGGAATAGGAAAGACAACAACTTGGAACCATTCTACAAAAGGTTCTTTGACAAACGAAGTTGCAAATATCAATTGGTTCAGGACAAACCAATCAAAAAGAAGGAACTTGATCTGTTCAAATCAACCCTAATGGATGTTGTCATCAAAGGGTTTGATGGAAAGCAATCATCTTTTGATCAAATTAGTCCTAATGAATGGAAGCAAGCCCTAAGTTTGATAACCAAAGAGGTAAACTGGAGTGTTGCTTTACTGCATAACTTTCAATTGGCCATATCTCCTTCTCCTTGGAAATTCAAAAAGCAAAACCCAAGGATGAACAATTTCAGATTCATGAGTGGAATTCTTCATCACCTTATTCCAAGGTTGAATCCTCCCCTAAAGGATGAGTGGCTTGAGACTACATCTCTAGTATCAACCAGAAGCTTCAACTTAAGTACTTTCAAACTCAAGAGCAAGAAGAAATTAGAGCTTGGGGACAGGCTCACGAGAATTTTGATGAAGCCTCTCAAAGACCGAAAGAAAAGACTCGAGAAAGATATGAAGATGTGGAAGGGATTGGTAAACATGGTGAATGACAAAAGATCCAAGAGAAAGCATGACAAAGGTGTTGTCATAAAAGAAAGAGCTCAAGAGACCTCTCCTAGAAAAATCAAAAGGAAAAAAAGCCTAGCCAAGATGAAGAGAACTGGAAAGGGAAAGAAGCTTAGCAAAGGAAAGCAAATTCAAGAAGAGGTAGCTGTTGAGCAAGAAAGTGCTCAAGGAACTGACAAAGGGAAGATGGTTGCTGAAGAACAAGCTGACAGTGAAGATACTCAGTCAGATCCTATCTTCAAGGACATTGATGAGTATGATGGTGAAGAGGAAGAAATCCATGATGTTGTGTATGCTGGTGAAGCTCAAGGTGATGAGTATGATGAAGATATGAGAAGAGTCTTGCCGAGTCACTAATGGAAGTGAGGACGGCTAAGGTTGGACGGTTCTGGACAGCTATGGAAGCTTCATCTCTGACAGCTAAGGTTGTCTCAATTGCTGAAACCCCATCCAAGGTAACCTCTAAGCCTTCTCTTACTCTCAGTACTTTCTCTAGGAAGAGAAAATCAGATAAAGATGCTCCCCCATCCAAAAAGTTGAAGCCAACCACTCCTCAACCCTCCTCATCCAAAGACCAATCCAGTTCACCTCATGACTCTGTGGCTCAAGGCATCTTGAATCTTAATCCCTCCAACATTAGTCCAAATGAGCCTAGTGTTGAAAAAGATAGGGGGAATAGCTCTAGCTCTGAAAAAGATGAGCATCTGTTAAGGGGGAACAAAAGACCTATGTCTCCCAGTCTGACAGCTATGCCTCTCTCTAGTCAAGGATCACCCTCTGATAGTCCCTCAGATCCTTCCCCCATTCCTGAAAACATCTTCAAAGCATCTGAAGGACTTTCCTTAGAGGATCCCAAGCATGTCCCTGCTGTTCTCTACTACTTGAGACAAGCGCTAATGCAGGAAGAAACCCAAAAAGCCTTGAAACTTATCAAAACCAGAGATTTGGCTAAGAAAGCAAGCATACGCACCCGAACCCCATCCCGAACTCCGAACCTCAACCCAAACCTGTTGAATCTGTTCAAACTCAAGAACCTCATGTTGTTACCCAAGATCCTGAACCTCAACCTGAACTTGAACCTGAACCTGAACCTCAACCTGATCTTGAACCTGAACCTCAACCTGAACAAGAATCTCAATCTAAACCTAGTGAGCCTGATCAAACCCAAGAATCTCTTGATCCCTCTCTTAAATCTCAAATCCTTCCTACTTGTGAACCTTGGATTTTAGATTGTGACATTGACTTTTCCTTCCCCTCTATCATGGCTGCCCACCAAAGATTGAAGGATATTTCCCATTTCCCTGAAATTGCCAATCCTCACCTAGTCTCCAATCCTTGGCTGTTAAGCAAAAATTCCATTAAAATTCATGCAAGGAATAGATGTGGCCTCATAATGTTTGCCCATGAGGAATGGAAAAAGTACAGAATAGCTCTCCCCAACTCCTTCTTTCACAAGGCCCCCTTGCTACCAAACTTCATGGATATTTCTACCATAATAGATTGGGAAATTCTGTTCTCCCAGCTTCTCTCTTCAAATATCAATGAATGCATTTATATGCCTTCATCCCTTGTGTATGCCCTATGCATTGAGCTTGCCAAAGAAATGTATTGGAGGATTTGCCTCAATAAATCCATTATCATGGCTGTCATTGCAAGACCAAGCCTCGACAGCCTATGTTTCCCCCTTCATCTTCAGTACCCTCTTCCTTCATCCCCCTAAACACAAGATCTCTCCAATCCAACCTTCCTCCAAACTTCAATCCTTCAACTTTTGTACCCCCATATCATGTGACCATCACAGACATGCAAAGATTTACAAGGTCAATGATAACCAAGATGAGACACATTTTGGAAGTCTCAACTGTGTCAAAATCTGAAAGGAAGACCTCCAAAGGAAAGGCTGTTGAATCTGAAGAAGAAGCTGCTTACCTGGGAAAGAGAGCCTCTGGTGCTGCTCCCAATGTGATTCTGTCAAGTGATGATGAAGATGATTCTCCTGAACAAGGGGTCAGAGCTCAAAACCAAAGAAGGCTCCCTTATGGGGTACTATGAGATTGAGAAATGATGAAGAGCCTCTGTCCAAAGCTGTTCTCAAGGAAAGGCAAAACCAAACCTTCACCTATGATGATGAGATGAGCTGGGAGTGGAACAATGAGATGTACTACAGAGGTGTTGAGGACAAGATGAAGAGAGTGCTACTTGCAGAAAGAGAGGAGATCCTTGCAGCAAGAAGAGAAAGAGATGAATTTTCTTAAGAAAATTTTATGTCTTTTTGGATAAGTCCTTTTTAATCCTTACCCTTATTTACTGCTTTAAAAACAATGTTTATTTTGGATAATATGTTCTGTTTTAAAGCTAAGTTGATTGAATCAAGAAGATTGTTCTCATCTTCATTGGTATATTCATTCTTGAGTATCTTACAGGTTATATCTTTATTAGATATATTACTTTGCCAAAAAGGGGGAAATTGTTAGGACCTAACTATATAAACCACATAGTTATAAGAGGTTTTGACAAAGAAATATATCATATGTTATCTAACAGCCAAGATAACATATGACCTTGGACAGCTAAGCCATCAACTTCAAACTGCACTTCTATATATATCAACTGGACAGCTATGATTCAATCATCCTACAAAGATATCACTCAAAACCACTCATGTACATTAATGTATCTAATTACATATGTAGTATGATGCTTTACATATTGCCTAAACCTTCTAGATCAAGAACTTAGCTCTGACAGCTAAGGTTCTCTCACAGCAAAGACTTCATTTACTACCTTGTCTCCTTGTCTCCTCCAACGGCTATTTCCTAGCCTATAAAAGGAACTCTCCAAGACTGAAGAAACCACCCCTTACATACACAACTTCTACAAACCTTGCATCCAAACCTTCTCAACCTGCAACCAATAATCAAAACAACATTAAGATACTTGTAACTGATCTCAGGTGTATAAACTGATTTGTAAGAACCCCTTAAGACTGACTTTAAGTGGGTAGTGTGAATTGCTCAGTGTAGAGCTTAAATCCCTAATAGACTGTACTTATTAGGAAGAGGAAGTTCAAGGAACTTGCCTATCCAATCCTTTGTAAATCTTAACGGGAACTAGATTTAAGTGGATTGATCTCACTTGTCAAGGTTGACAGTGAGGGTGGACGTAGGAGGAGTGAACTCTGAACCACCTTAAAATTCCTTGTGTTCAATTGGTATTATCACACAACACACACACACATATACACACACATACACTATTCACTTGTCTTTACATTATTTCAAAAACTTTTATTCCGCTGCACATTTAACTCTAATCTTTAAAACCAGTTAACCTCTGACAGCTAAGATTTCACCTCAGCTGTCAAACCTTAACTGCCTAACCTTTAATTTGATCTAAGCAAACAGGACCTTTCACAGCCTATAAAAGGAAACTCTCAAGAGTGAAGACAACACCCCCAACATACAAAACCTTTACAATCTCTACTTCAACCTTCCACACCTGCAAACCCTGCAATCAACATTCAAAACAATCTGAGACACTTGTAACTGAATTCAGGTGTATAAACTAAAATTGTAAATCACTTAAGACTGACTTTAAGTGATATTGTACTTTGCTTCGTAACAAGCAAAATCCCTAATAGACTGTACTTATTAGGAAGAGGAAGTTCAAGGAACTTGCCTAACCAATTCTTTGTAAATCTTAAAGGGAACTAGATTTAAGTGGATTGATCTCACTTGTCAAGGTTGACAGAGAGGGTGGACGTAGGAGGAGTGAACTCTGAACCACCTTAAAATTCCTTGTGTTCAATTGGTATTATCACACAACACACACACACATCTACACACACATACACTATTCACTTGTCTTTACTTTATTTCAACACTTATTATTCCGCTGCACATTTAACACTTGTCTTTAAAACCAGTTAATATCTGACAGCTAAGATTTCACCTCAGTCAGCTGTCAAACATTAACTGCTTAACCTTCTAAACTGATTAAGCAAACAGGAACTTTCACGTATGATGAGTACAGAGGTTAAAACTACTAAAAATAAACGTGGGTTAAACCGAAGCTAGAGCAAATTACAGAGGTTTAAAATGTTGCTTGGCAAAAAAAAAAAAAAAAAAAAAATTGATCCCCAAAATTTGAGTGTTGTTTTTCACAACCGTAAAATTATTTAGTATAACCTATTTGTAAACACGGTCAGGTTAGAAATGTACTAAATATTTTTTATAGGTGTGAACAACAACCCTCCTAAAAATATTACCCAATGCATAAGCTTACAGCTATTATGCCCACCCAAAAGTTATTGATATTTGATAGAGCTGTCAATTTGGGAAAACTGACTTGGAGGAAGTCACTAAGTGTTTAATTAGCAAATATTAGTGAAACTGAAGCATCTACTTAAAACTACGATGATTTATTATCGTCTATTTTCCAGATAAGTGCAATTGTGCAAGTGATTCTTATTAAATGTCTATCTACAAAACTAATCCGGATAAATTTCGGGCAACTTAAATTTTTTATCAAAGCCTATTCCATTGTGTTACACACTATAAAAATGAGGCATTTGAAATGTTCTGCAAATGGCAATTTTTTATTTTTGAAGAGAAACTGTTCCAAATGTCAATTTTAATCTTCAATAATCTGAACTGATGTCATTAACTGGGTCAAAAGATTGGAATTTTAACAGTCATATTGTATTGAAAAAATCAACAACCGACTTCCTGTCTAATTTAATAAAAGTAGTACACAACATATGAGAATGTAAACAGTCACGACAACCTTTCAGTTCAGCCCTCTTTAATCTTTAGAAAATCAAATCTCCATGTATATATATCTTTGATGGACTGCAGAGTTGTGAGCATCAAATATTAAAAAGGTTCTTCATCTTAAATTCCAAAACTTTTTTCCCATTTATTAAACATTCTTGTTTTTTTTTTTTTTATTTCTTTTCAATTCCAATATTTGTTTGGATATTAATATCATTTATGTTTAAATTGCAGATGGTTGATCAAAAATGGGAAAACTTGCCACTTGACTGTTTGGTTGATATATTTTCAAAAGTTGGATTGGGGTCGCTGGTGGAAGGAGTACCATATGTATGCAAGTCATGGTACAAAGCCACTCTGAGTCCTCAATGCTGGCAATCTCTCTTCTTTCCGCGCATCATGGAAAATAGTCTTCGGCGTTGCTATACAAAATCATTTGTCAAGTTTGTGATCAATCGTAGCCAAGGATCAGCATATTCTGTTGCTTTTTCTACCGACTTCCCTTTGACAAAAGAAGTACTCAATTGTATCGTTGAAGGGTAATTTTCTTTTATTTATTTTTTTCAATGAGATTAGGATAATCGCCAGTTTATTAGAAATTCATGGAACGAGTTTTATATTCGCTAACATTTATTTTATCTTCTTTGTTATTTTTTTCCTTTGGTGCAGATGTCCTTCTTTGAAAAGGTTGGAGTTGCCACCGAATATTTCAGACTTTGGTGAAATTGAAGCACATGCTATACCCACCCTACTCCCAAATATTGAACTCCTCTCTTTGAAGGGGTCATTGGTCACAAGGAGTGAAGTTGTGAACATTCTGAAAGGTTGTAAGAAACTTGTTCACTTTGATGCTGGCTCTTGGTGTGCATTTTATGTTGATGATGAGATTAAAAATCTTGCTGCTCATATCACCACTTTCAAATTTGAGGTTTCGAAGATTGGATGTATTAATTATCTTTATGATTATGGTTGTGATGATTTGGATTTTTATGATTATGGTTGTGATGATTATTATTATGATTAGGCTAGCTAGTGATTATTGGCTTTAAGGTTATGGTTACGGACGAAAGGAGTAGTTTATAGTTATGGTACATTTTGACTGAATTAGGTTTTGAGGTTATTTTGAACCGTTGGTTGATCCTCTATATTGTTAAATGTCTGTACTTCTGTTTTGCCCACAAATGATCAGAAATGAAATTGAATTTTTTAAACGAAATATTGTTGTCAATTGCATTGTGGTTATATGTCTCTACTTGTAACGTGTACTATATTTTTAATTTATAGACTACATGTATATTCAAACGAAATAAATGTTTATTGACATGGTGGAGTTTAGGCAACCATGGTAATCTCTAGAAATGATTACACCCATAAAAATAATTAAAATTCTAAAATTGTTTGTTAAATATTAGCCAAAAACTTATAAAAAACGCGTTTTTTGTTAACTTAACGAAAAACGTGTTTTAGCCGTTAACACACAACACACGCCTCTCTCTCTCTCTTTCTCTCTCTATCCGGAATTCTCTCCTCTCTCTCTCTATACGCAGGAACGCAGCAAACAGAGACCCCATCGTCCTCCGCCCCCATGGCTACCACCTCAACTGCTACAAATCCACATAGCAGGCAACTCATCCACTACCTTCGATTTGTCCGACCACTTACCACTCCAACTAATCGAATCCGAAATAATTCCTCCGGCTCTGAACCGATCGGAATCCGCCATTGATTGGTTGCCGGACTTCGAAGGTTATTCATGGATCGCCTATGGCGCCTCATCTCTCCTCGTGATCTCACACTCTCTCTCAATGTGAAAACCTAATTGGCCCCATTTCCGGCAAAGAGCTATTTGGTGGAGTTTGTGATTTCTTCAAATTCACCTCAATTATTATACGATTTTGGCTTTTGTTTAGATGCCGGTGCATTAGTTTTTAAGTGCCGGATTATATGTTATTGAATGCCGGTTTATAAGAATTTGAGTACCGGTTTGAGAATTTGATGTATTGGTGGACCTGGTAATTAGATGCCGGTTTATGTATTTTGAAGTGCCGATCCATGTATATTGGAGTGCCGGTTAGTGTATAATAGAGTGCCGATCCATATTTTTGAATGCCAAAGCAAAAATGATTATCGGTGTTTTTGAGTGCCGATGTACTGTGTATTTGAGTGCCAGTGTACGTGATTTTGAATACCAGTTCATGTTTTTTTGAATGCCAGTGCTTGTGTTTTTGAGAGCTAGCAAAAATATTAGTGTAACAAAGTGCCAGTGTTAGTTGAACAGAGTGCCAGTGTGAAGAGTGCCAGTTCATGTATTTAAAAGTGCCCGTGTAAAAAGTGCCAGTTTCAGTTTAACAAAGTGCCGATGCCGGTTTACACCGGCACTTTGTTAAACTGTACCTGCACTTTTTACCGCACTTTGTTACATATGAACCGGCACTTTGTCACACCGGCGGTTTGTTAAGCGGACAGCATAAACGGGAAAACCAGTAATTACAAAAATGCCACCGTTTATTTTGAACATGGTTGCCAGTATTTACAAAATTGCCACCGCTTAATTTGAAAACACGTTTTTTCATATCTTAAGAAAAAACTAGTTTTTCATAAGACCAACTCTAAATATTAAACTATAAATAACTATAAATTAACCATAATAATCTCTAAAAATGATTACATCCATAGTAATCCCTAGAAATGATTACACCCATAAAAGTAATACTTGTGAAAAGTGAAAGGGCGATTGAGTCTATTATTATAATAAACAATCCAAATGTCAAATAGTTTGAAATAGAATTTTAGTGCTATAACGTCAAAAAATAGAGAGAATAATATGTAATACTCCCTCCATTTCATGACAAATTTCAATTTTTTTTTCATTTCATAATAAATTTCAATTTTTTTTGTGTGACCCAAATAAATATCACGTTTTTATATTAGTAAAATATCTTAGTATAAAATTTAATTGTTTTACATGTGAACATAAATAAAGCATATTTCTCCAAAAATATTTACAAGTCAAATAATACTGTACTCAAAAAAAAATATGGTACCATATCCATAGATTGAGTATGGTACATTTTGACTGGAAATGGGAAACGTACAGTTCTTCGTAATTGAGATAAGAAAATATTTAGAAGTACTTGGACGGAGACTAAGGGACTGCTGAATTAAACTGTTTTTTTTTTTTTTTTTTTTGAGTGTGCTAGGGTGATTAAAGACATACTCCCTCTGTCCCATAAAACATTACCTCTTTTTACTATTTTGGATGTCCCACTTTAAAGTCCCACTTTTCTAAAAAGGAAATTTTTTAATACTTCTTTATTCATGGGACCCACTTGTCATACTCACAACACTTTTCAATTTTACTATTCTCTCCAATCATTCTCTCTCCTCTCACTCACAACACCTACTTTAATAACATTATTCCTTATTTTCCGTTCTCAACAGTAAAAGGGTAAAGTTTTGTGAGGCGGATGGAGTATATTGATGTAGAACAAGTAGTAGACTTGTTTTTGGCTAAGGTGGAGAGTTCAGCCAGGTTTGAGATGAGAGAAACGTGAAGTGGAAGAGTACAAAATGTCAGTTTTGATTTAAGAATTCGAGTTTGTGCTAAATTTTAATCAAAATAATTATTAAAAGTGAAATTATTTTTATGGGTCGAAGAAAGTACTACCCACCTCCTCCTTTTACCAAAGTGGCCTTGGCCCAATGGTATGTTGGTGACTTTCCGAAGGGGAGGTCATCGGTTCGATTCCCCTCAAGGGGAATTTCTGTGGTTTAATTTCTATCTTGGGTTTCAGGGTCTTTTGGAGCCCCCCGGGGCACATTCGTGCAGTTAAGGAAGCAGCATTGCTGTGCTTGTATCCTCAGTGTGGGAAGTTCGAATCTTGCAGGAGCAGCCAATTGGTGTTGTAAGAGTTATGTAATTGCCTCGGCAGGAGCAGCTGGAGCAGCCAATTGGTGATGTAAGAGTGATGTAAATGCCTTGTAGGAGGGCTCCCTTGGGGCTCTGGAGTATAAGGGGTACTGCCACCCTGGCTGCATAGGGCACATCCCGCGATTTACCTCCGCCAGCATACTGAGGGGCCGGTACCTGGTGGTCCAGGATTAGTCCGGCGAAGCTGGGAACCTGGGTATCAAAAAAAAATAAAAAAAAAAAATAAAAATGAAACGACATATAAATAATATATAGAGTGTATAAACTTTAAAAGAATAGAGAAAAATAAAGGATTGGATTGAAAAACAAAACACAATTATGTGCTAAAATAAATGAAGAACACAGAGATTGTATTGTATCTAAAATAAAATAAAATCAGCCGAGCTCTTAATTTATTTTTTCAAAAAAAAATAAAAAAAATAATGGTGCATGCTATTGAATCAATACCACCCACGTGGTGTGTATTCCCCCCAAAAGAAAAGAGAAATAAGGGAAAGAGAGGGTAAATAAGGGTATGGTATGGGAGGGTAATCTATTAAATCTATCTATATATTAAAATAAGTCATTCAATGAAAAGTTATTGCACTCAAATTTTAGGGGTATTTTAGTCATTTCTTTTTATGGCAAAATGGAAGATATGTTCCGCAAACTCCAATTGGCAGGTTGTGATTGGGCGAAAAATGGCGCGTGTCATACACGCACCGACAGAGGCGCGTACACGAAGAAGGCAATTTTTTTTATTGTGACACGTGGCGTTCGTTGATTGGCTGGTTTATTTCAGATTTTTATTTTTTATCCAATTTTTTTAATCTCAATTATTTTATAATAAATTTATTTTTTGAAAAAAAAAATTACACCAAAATTCATAAAAAAAAATTCTATAAATAGAGACTATTTTCATTTGATTTGGACACAGAAAAAAAAAACCTTTTTTTTTAAATATAAATTTCTTAATTATCATTTCTTAATTTTTCTTCATAATTTTTCAATATCTTTTTAGTGAAAATTAATTAAGTGTGAAGTATTTTTTTTTAATTATTATAATAATAATTTTACTAATCATAAAAATATATAATATAAAATTTAAAAAAAAAGTGGTGTGATATAGGATGATGAGTTGGAAGGGTGTTGAATTTTTATAAATAAAACCATTGTGTATTTATAAAATATATAAGGTTATTTAATATAATAATAATCTATATCTATATATATATATAGGGAGGGAGGGAGGGAGGGAGTGTGATGAATCTGGGTTTGGGTTTCTATTTAATAAGTGGGATGGGATAATATGGTTATTGGGTTTATTTTAGTTTGATACATCAAACAATTTATTTATGTTTTTTTTTTAAAAAAGTCTTTGAATCATAGTAAATAAAGTATTAAAAAAATTGTCAATTTTTCTATCAGTCTCAAAAAAATGTGTATTTATTAAGACGAATATCGGGAAAGATGGCCATCATTTTTAAACTTTTGATTGAAGTGCATGACAATATTCTAAGAAATAAAGATAGTATAAATTGGTATTTTAAAGAGGGAGAGGAATAAGTGGATTGGGTTGGGTTTGATGAGGGAGTGGAGGGTTTGGGAAATTATTTTTCATTTAACACAATTGTTAGTAATTTTAGAATTTTGATTTTTCTTCTAGAAATTAAATAAGTTAAATTGAAAATAAATATCATAATTATGTTCATAATGAGTTAATGTAAATAAATATGACATATTTATTTAGATGTCTATTTATCTATATATTAAATCAGGTCATCCTATGAATAGTAAAAGCATCAAATTTTTTTGCCAAAAAATAAGTGGCACTTTTGTAATTACTCTCTCAATTTACATTTTATGATCTATCTATATATTAAACCAGGTCATTCTATTAACAGTCAAAGCGCCAAAAAATTTGCCAAAATATGAGTGGCACTTTTGTAATTACTCTCTTAAGTTGTGGTAAATTTGAATCATGGCATTAAACAGCTGGAAGGTTCCACTTTATACAAAACCCATCATCTTCTCTGATGGAATTAACTATACGTAAACCCTAGAATGATGCAGAATATTTATTCTAGAACAATCATGCTTTAAGTTATCAAAGATTATGGAATGATAGACAAACCTGAATCCATAGCAATATTTGGAGAATACTTGATGAAGACTTGATGATCGATTATTTTCTTCCAATTGATCCTTAGGGTTCTTAGAATTCAGATGACAATGGAAATCAAGAGAATAAAACCTAGGTAGGTCAATTGGGACCATAACCCTATATTTATAATGACCTAGTATGTTAGCCAACCCATCATAGATTAACAACTAGGCCCCTTAGGTATCTACACATATTAACTGTAGATCCCATACTTATAAAAGATGACTTGGGTCCCCTTTAACTTTACTAGATCACTTTATTAGGCCCAAATACTTTAATATTTAATGTGACATATACAATTACTTATAGTGCACATACGTCTATGTGCCCAAAGACTTTATTTATTATACTAGTACGAGTGAGTAACCCGTCGGTCCCCGACGGGGGATAAAAACACTGAGGTAAAAGTTAAATATAATACGATTCAAAAAATTAATGAGATAATTTTATGTAATACTCCCTCCATCCCAACATTTTATAGACTTTTAGTTTTTCACGGAAATTAAGGAGAAAGTATTATATTGAAAGTGTTGTGAGTGTGAAAATAAAATAGGAGAGAGAATGAGTGGATAGAATAGTAAATTATAATGGTGATGTGAGTATTAAAATAATGTAGGAGAGAGAATGAGTGGAGGGAATAGTAAAGATTCCTTTCCATTTTAGGAAAGTATATATTATTGTGGGACGCCCAAAAAGGAAAGTTTATATATTATCATGGGACGGAGGGAGTATATTACAACTTGTCGAAAACTTCTTTGTACACAACATTTGTAGTCGTGTCATCTGACTGTTCATGACTATTACATATAAGCACTTTAAGTCATTTCCTTGTAGTTACTCTAGAAAAAGCAACGTATAATTGTCCATGACTAAATACTGGTCTTAGAAGAAAAAGACCAACATGAGCGAGCGACTGACCCTGACTTTTATTTATCGTCATTGCAAAAGAAACGGTCTGTGGAAATTGTCTCCGTTGAAACCTCGGGAATTTTGTTGTATCAGAAGGTGACATAATCATCCTCGGTATCAACACCTTTCTTACCAACATTCTTTTCGGACAACATTACTGCCTCGACAACGTGCTTACATATATATATTAAAATAACAGTATGTTTTATGTCAAATAATTAAATAATTAATTATATAAATGTATAATTATATACTAACAAAATTGATTTGCTTACATAAATATATATATATATATATATATATATATATATATATATATATATATATATATATATATATATATATATATATATATATATATATATATATATATATATATATATATATTAAAACTAACAAATATTTTTATACGATAAACTCAGGAATACAGAAAATTAGTAATTTATACCATTGATCAGAATACTAACGAAACAATAACGATAACAAAATCATACCATTGCTGATGTTAGATAAAAAAAGTATAATTTTCTTATTCACATATCTAACTGAAAATAGGCTTAGTTGGGTGATTTAGGTGAGCTACGCTTTAAAGTTTAAAAATTAGCTCTATCATGCCACTTTCTAATTGAAATTTTTTGAACATTCATTTTAGGACGGAGGTAGTATTAAACATAACAGAACAATGTTCACAAATCAGCAAAAGGAAAAGTAAAAACTTTTGCTATTATATATAGTAGATTCACAAACTCCTTTTTTTCGAATTTGTGAGTGACTTCTTTATAATCTCTTTTGGCTTATTTTGATTAGAAATTGTTTTTTATATTAATGTTTGTGTTTATTATATTGATTTTGGTGAATGATGGAAAGATTGGTGAATGTGCCATGGAAAGATTGATCAATGAAATTTTTGCCACTTGGAATTTTTTTAGGAGCTAGGAGAAAACTTTTGCTTTGCTATTATATAGGTGAATATTTATAATTAAAAATAAATACTTCACACTTAATTAATTTTCACTAAAAAGATATTGAAAAATAAAAAAGAAAAATTAACAAAGGATAATTAAGAAATTTATATTTAAAAAAGAGGGTTTTTTTTCTCTGTCCCAATCAAATGAAAGAAGTTTCTATTTAAAAAGAAAAAAAATTATGAATTTTGGTGTAAAACTTTTTTTTAAAAATAATTAATTTATTATAAAATAATTGAGGTCAAATAAATCAGATTTAAATTTTTTTTTAAAAGTTACTAATTGAATTTCAAATGGATGATTGTGATTGGTGGATGATGGAAAGATTGACCAATGATATTGTGCCACTTGGAGTTTTCTTGGAGCTTGAAAAACTTTTGATATTATATGTAGTAGATATGTAAAATCCAAAAAATATTCCAACAATCTCCCACTTGGACTTACACATGTACATAGTATAATACCTTAGTTTAATTGCATATCACATTATAAACCTTAACAGCAATGCTTTACCAAATTGTGTCATCTTAAACCAATCCGGTCCATTAGTCAAATCAACATAAGGATCAAAGAGGTTTTCGTCACTATTAAACGCAACTAGACCACATCAAATGGTCACATATATTAACTTCCCAACTAAATGACACTGGATCAAGTATGGACACAGTGTAGCATTTCGAATAACATGTAATGTGATGCTCTGGCATGTCTATTCTCAACTCGGTCCAATCTTATTTTGAGATGTCAACTAAATATTCGTAGTGCAAAATAACTTTATTAACCAAAAACTGAAAAACCAAATATACTTATAACAATAAATGTAAGAGCAAAATACAAAACTCCCACTAATCTAAGCATACTCTAGTGATACAACACCCATACAAGCAGTGTGCTCGTGAAAAAACCTTCGGTGTTACACCCTTAGTAAGCGGATCCGCGACCGTTACGAGTTAGTCTCAATATGCTCAATACTGGAAATATGTCCACTCCCAGTCTGCTCCTTTAACAAAGAAGATACTTAATGTCTATGTGCTTAGGGGACTTAGACGAGCTCTTTGTTGTTATTAGAATACATAATTTGCGCCGACTTATTATCACAAAATAACTTTAATGGCCTATCAACGCCAC